>QKWP01001844.1:3816-22729 GCA_003550325.1 Gigaspora rosea | reverse complement strand
AAATAAATAAAAAAAAATGAAAAAAAAACAAAAAAAACAAAAAAACGAACGAAAACAAAAATGAAAAACAAAAAAGTGAAAAAATCAAAATAAAAGATTTAATTATAAACAAAAGATCTAATCTGATCTTGTAGTACAGAATTTGAATATCATCAAACTATTTCGAACTATTTCGAAAAATCAGTCTAATGCGCAATTCAGGTTACAGATCTACTGATCCAGCTTGGTTTTCTAGTCCTAAAATATTTTGAAAGGGTTCGCAATATTTCATAATATTTTTCGAAATATTTCGAAATTACTTTCGTAATATTTCAAAAATTTGATATTTCAAATTATTTCGCAATATATTACGTAATATTTTGCTTATATTATGGTTCGTAAGATCTTACATAAGATTACGCTATTATAAATTTGCTGATGTTATTTATTTGTTGAATAATTTGTAGGTAAATAGACTATAAAACAATGCTATTATTATAGTTAATTTGGTTCTAAGACCACAAATAAAATGTTAATTAAGACTTTCATGTTCAATATGTTGATATATTGCTTTCATTACTTGTAGTAGTGTTAATGAACTATTTATAGCAGTTTTAATAAAATTGTTAAGTCCATTAACTCTTTGAGTTGATTGTATTCTACTGATAAAAGTTTTAAATATATAAGGGCCATGGTGTTAATCACCTGATTATTTTTTATCAGAGGCCTATCAGGACCCGAAGAACTCTGATACAACTCAGATTTGAGTTTGTATAATTTTAGCAGTATTTTAGCCAAATAGATGTATAAAATAGAGCAAAATTTGAAAATTTACTATATAAAAATGCAACGTTTGATGAATTTCTATTCAAAATTTTCTTTTTTAGAATTATCTGAGTTGTATTAGAGTTCTTCGGGGTTTTGGTCTATCTTCTTTCCCTTTTCCTTAATATATATATAGTTAGGTTCTTATTTATAATTTTAACTATTTTTATACCTTCTCTTCTCTAAAAAATCATCTGATTTTTGTCACTCCCCTAAGCAGCACATGTTCACGATTCCTTGTTTAAATATACCTTTTGTAGATATGAAGATACATTTGGATTTTTCAAAAAATTTGTAAATCATGTTTTAAATAAATTTTTATTTAAACTATTGCATGCCAAATAAAAATTTTTAATAAAATCTGCACACTGTTTACCGTAGTGTTGGCAAAATATGACATGAACAATATGGACCATTGGACATAGACATTTATGAACTATGTCCATATTGACCATATTTTTTTATTGAACATAAGACACTTAGTCCAAATAAAATGCATAGACTATAGCTCCAAAATATTCCAAATATAAAACGAATTGAAGCTAAATTTGGGTGAAAATCCAGAATATTCTGAAATTTTAGCAAAGAAAATATATGGACATGGACACTATTTGGATTAGTCCATGTCCATATTTGTTCATGTCCAAATAAAATTTTTATTGGACATAGTCCAAATGCCAACACTGGTTCATCAAGCTTATTTCGAAAATTCTTTGAAATATTTTGACTTAAATAATATAAACAAAATAGATACTTTGTATTCAGAAAATCATAAGCTATAACATATTTCATAGCAAGATCTTTATTAGTTATCAAAATTCTTGGCACAATTCTAGTTGCTTTTTTTAATTGTCTCATAACCCAACAAAAAAATTCAATAGTTTCATCAGGTATTAAAGCCTGTACTACAATTTATGTTTTATTCAAGTTATTAATCAAAACAAAAAGGCACAAAAGAAAATTATAATAATTTTTTTACACCGTATTATTTTGAACTATTATATCACAAAACCAAGTTTATCTTTCTCTTTGACCTGGGTCCATCCAAAAGATTTCATGAAGATGATTACTAATAGAATCGATTAAGGGTTCAATATACAAATTAGAATTATTGTTTTTATATTTATAAAGCTGTTTTAAAAGGCTGATATATTACTTCCTTCCACTTTATACTCTTGTTGTAATTGGCAACAACATTAGCCAGATTACGTGTCAAAAAAAGCTGGTCAGGGTATTTGGCAAATATAAGAGACCAAATTGTTGACAAATCACAACAACTATTCACTATCAGGTAATGAATTTCTTCATGACAATTATCAGAAAACTGGTGATTTGCAGGTACAAAAATGTTGGTATCTGGGAAAAGTTGATGTTTAATATAATGGTCATTAAAACTAGCAATGCGAACCATGTCAGTTGCAGATAAATTAATTCTCCAACTACAATTAACTTTTTTAAATCTTTTATTATGTTGATTTTGTAAGTTATTAGTTTTTTTTTGGTTAATATGTTCTGCCAAATTTACATTTATAATACAAATTCATTAAATATCCATCATTATCAGTTTTATTACATATTTTAATCACTACAAATCCTTTTTGATAGCTATACTAAGCAACATAATATTTTGCAATTGGCCAATTAGAAAAGGTATTATCAATAGCAAATACTATTGTATTGTTAATTCGAGGTAATGGACCATTAACCCAACCAAATCTTGTCCTTTATGTGTTTCATTGTTACTAATTCTTGAGAAAACTTTACTAATTCTTGAGATAAGTTCACTAATTCTTAAGGAGAGTTCACTAATTCTTGAGAGAAGTCCACAACTTCCATAGAAGAGCCTGCTACTTGAAAGAAGTTCCCTATTTCTTGAGAGAAGTTTACAAATTTGTGATTAGGATCCAATAATTCTTGAAAGGAGAAGC
Source organism: Gigaspora rosea (assembly GCA_003550325.1). Taxonomy (NCBI): domain Eukaryota; kingdom Fungi; phylum Glomeromycota; class Glomeromycetes; order Diversisporales; family Gigasporaceae; genus Gigaspora; species Gigaspora rosea. The sequence continues at coordinate 19,997 of QKWP01001844.1, read as the reverse complement.
TCAAATCTAAGGTTTGATGCCCAATAACTTTTTCTGTATTGAAGATAAATTCTATAACTCGTTATTATTTAATATCAAAAAATTCAAAAAGATGCTAAAAGTAATAGCCAGAAGCTGGCAACCCAAAAAATTTATTAAAGGGCCGCAAGAAAGAAATAGTTAATATCTATAAAGTAAAGATAAATTAGTATTCAAATTATTTTTAGACTTATAAATATAAATACCAAAATATATTATACCACTTTTTCTAGAACAAACTGATAATTAAAGCATATCTTTATGCAGTAAATACCTTTATAAATTAGAAGTGCTATCTAACACCTTTTTAATAGCCAAAAAAAAACTTCTAACATATTTATAAAGCAGAAAAAAACTTATTAATAAAAGTTTAGCTTACTTAGCTACTACTGTATTATGAGTGCAAAACTATCTAAAATTCGATTAAAATATGATGAACAACCAAGAGAGAATGAAAAGAACAACCAAGAAAAAACAAAATGAACAACCAAAAGAGAATGAGACAACCAATTAAGCACCTTGAGACAACTATACAAGTGAGAAAATACTTGACATTTTTGTTAACAGAAAGTGCTATCAAAAAGTTTAGTTAATCTAAAACTTTTGAATTAAAAAAAACTAATGTTTACTCAAAAAAATTCACCATACCTTTATAAAGCAAATAAGCTATTAAGATCCTTAAAAGAGACACTCAATACTTTTGTAAAGCAAGAAGACACCTGAAATGAATCAAAAAACTAGTGTTTAATTAAAGTAGGTAATCCATTGCACTTTTGTAAAGCAAGAAGAAGCACCAAACACCTCAAAAGAACAATGTAAAGCTTTGTAAAGCAGAAAAAACCTGGCATTTTTGTAAAAACAGGAACTAACCTTCCATTTTTTGAAACCTTACGAATTAAAAAAACTACATTTGATTAAAACAAGAAAGCTGTCATACTCTTATAAAATGATATGAGCTACAAAATGCTTTGTAAATAATAAAGAACCTCGTAAACTTTTGTAAATCAAAAAGATATTTGGCATTTTTTTAAAAGTAGAATTGCTGTTAAAAGAATTCAATGTAAAAAAAACCATATTGAGTAAAATAAAAAAAGCCATTACACTTTTAGTGAAATAAGAAATGCTTTATAAATATAAAGCATCACTCAACATTTTTATAATAGCGAAAACCACCCAACACCTTTGTAAATAGAGAAAGCGTACGTCTTTCATAATGCAAAAAAAAAATTTGGGCTATTTTTAGCTATTTCTAGCTATTTATTTGACGATCAAATCACATGATATAGACAAATCTATATAGGGTGAGTTAGTAGAAAAGGGACAAATCATTTTTAGTAAAATTTTTTTAATTTTTAAACTAAAATATCTTGACAACTATTTAATCAAATTTGCCAAAAATTTTTTTATTTTAATCTTGAAATTATATAGAATTAAATAAAAAAAATTTATTAAAGTTATTAAGATAGTTGTTAAGATATTTAAGCTTAAAGTCAAGAAAACTTTTATTTAGAAAAAATTTGTTTCTTTTCTACTAACTCACCTCCATATACTAAAAATTTGATCATGTGTTATGGTGTGATATGTAACATGGTATTATAAGTATAATATTTCTTAAAAATATTATATTACTTAAAATTTTACTAATTGAGCTTAGCTTTTTGTATTAAATAAACTTGCTTAATATTAAAAAATATATCAAATTAGTATATTTTATTTTTTCATTTTTTATTTTTTTTGAACTTAGGCAGCCTCGCCAGCACTTTTATTTAAAATTATTGAATTTGTAGCCAAAAACAAGTACTTATTTAAATTCTAAGTCTGACATCACCCAACATTTCGCTCAACTCAACGAATTCTTAGATGCGACCTGCCGCACTGTTCCAAACTTAGTTTAAATCAGAACACCTTATCATAACTGCCTACTTTTTAAACCTTCTTCTCTTAGCTTCCTGAGTAGAGGTAATCTACTAGAAAAAAACATAACAAGAAATAAAAGAAAAAAAATATAAAGGGGGAAAGCTTCAAACCCTAAACGAAAAACCCAATAAAATCAAAATGAAACAATAGAAAGAAAAAGAAAGAGACAAAAAAGCTGCAGTACATGATAGCGTAATGCCACTAAGTGGCATAGAAAAACAAAAAAAACTCAAAACATAAAACAAAATCTAACACTATTAATAAAAATTATATAATACTGCGCAAGGAAACGCCTCGTCAAAGTATTATATGTACATAAAAGAAATAAAAGAACGTTCTGGAATTTAATTCTGCAGATCTGCTTACTCCACTGTGTCACGTCTCATTACACGTCTGTTCCTGTTTACCACCTTGCATGCCTTTTCCCGATTAGGATAGGAACAACAATGCTGATCTTTTGGAGGGGTATGCCTATACATGCTGGCAAAACCCGGACAAATTCCAAATAATAAAAAAACAATTGCTATTTATAAAAGATTAAATCAAATAAATAATCTTAATATTTTGTAAATATATTATTTATAACTATAAGAATATATATGATTTGTTTAAATAAAGATTATTAATAAAGTTATTGAGATATTAGTAATACTAGAATTTGGGATTTGGGATGACGGACAAATCCCAAACTATAGTAAGTCGGGATTTTGCCAACATGTATAGGTATGCCGGATTTCCCACTTTTTGTTAAAAATTCCAGAAAAACTGTGTCAAGCAAGAATATGGTAGTGGGTATATGGTTGAAAATGTTCTTGTAACCAAAAAACCTTAGAGAGAGTGTTGAAAAACTCATGTTTTTAGTTCACCGCCTAGCCAAGCTGGAATATCTTCATCAATGAAAGAAAACTTCTACCAGAATTTCTTGTACCAAGGGCACTCACTACCAGTTATCTTGCACAACTGACGCTTTTGGCTTGTGTGTCGAATATATAAAGGAGTCCCCGAGAATAGGAAAAGGTTGACCTTTATAAAAACCAATATTAGTATGCAGCTGCTTCGTCTTTTACTAAAAAATTTTTTGTTTTTCTTTTGTTCGGCAATTTGTACAAGTGATCGTCAGAAAGAGTTATTAGTATATTTTATTTACTTTTCTTAAATTTTAAAAAAAGAATACTTAATTCATGATCCATATTCCAACTAGTGAAAATATATAGTAAAATGTGGAGGAATTAATTAGTGTTTTTTCAAATTTTAGGAATCTGGCACTGTTAGAGCAATAGCAAGTTTTTTTACTAAGCTAGCCTTTTTTCTCTACTAAATGAAAGTTGTAGAGCACATTCTTGCGATTTTAATGGTGGTAAAATCATTAAAATTAGCTCAGTAGATCACAAGATATCATTAAAAAACTTTTTATAGCTATATAAAGTTCCTATATAAACAATAATATTGTTTATATAGGAACTTTATATAGTGTGAACTGTTTTTTAACAATATATTGTGATCTACTAAGCTAATTTTAATGATTTTACTACTATTAGAATCGCAAGAATGTGCTCTACAACTTTCATTTAGTAGAAAAGAAAAGTTAGCTTAGTAAAAAAAAGTCGCTATTGCTCTGATAGTGCCAGATTCCTGAAATTTGAAAAAATACTAATTAATTCCCCCACATTTTACTATATATTTTCACTAGTTGGTATATGGATCATAAATTAATTTTAAAAATTTTATCAAAAATTCAAAATTAAACATCCTTGTTTTAAATTTAAAAAAATAAAAAATAAAATAAAATAATGTATTTTTGGTGCTAAACAAGTTTAGAAACATATCATTAATTATCTAATTATTTTTTATCAAAAGTCTACTTTACTTCTCTTTACCTCTTTTAATAGTTATTTGGTTAGGTTCCTTATATATAATTTCACACTTTCTTCTAAAAAATCATCTGATTTTTGATATCTCCATTATATAGCAAAAAGTTAAAATCAATAAATAAACTTTAGAGAATCATAAAAATTTATATAGTTTTATTGATAAAATTATTAAAAATAAAGAGTTATTATTTATCACTATGGCATATATTACTACTCTTTGATTGACCAATTAGAATACAAAATCAGGTGTAATATGAAATTGAAATGAAACAAAAATCATTTCTAACTTAAAATTTTGAATACAAACCTATACTTTTTCTTAACAAAAAAATGGCTTGCAAAATGTTGAATTAGGAAGATCTAACTAATTTAATCTGTTTTGTTTTAATTAATTTAAAATTAAAACAACCAAAATGATTGGTTAATCAGAGAGTGGCAATGCATTGCCATAGCAATATATGATAATTATCTTAAAAATATTATATTACCGTACTTAAAATTTTACTAATTAATTAAAACTTTTTGTACTAATTAAACATATTTAGTATAGGCTGGTGCAAAAAGACAGATATCTCAAATAAAAATTAATAGTAATTTTTTTAGTAATAAAATTTAATTTTTTTAATTTAAAAATTATTTTGTAAATAAAAAAGGGTTTAATATAATTTATTTAATTATTTTATATAAAAAATCAAAAAATTTTTAGCAATAACTTTTTAAGTAAATTTTAGTATATTTAAAAATAATAAATTTAATCGTGATATAGTAATAAAAATTTTTTTATTTAAGTTTTTTTAATTTTATTTTATTTTATTAGTTAATAAAAAAGATTATTTTAAAATTTAAATATTTGTTTATATAAAATATAAAAAAAATTTACTATAGTTATTTTTAAGCTTAGTTTTACTATTAAATATATATAGTATATATAGTAAGTAAATTAATGATTTTTAATACAAATACATTAACTTTAATATTTAATTAGTAGTCTGCAGTTAAAGGGAACAAATTTCATAGTAAAAATCAGCAGGCATGTGACTATTACCTTATATAGTAAGTGGAACGCCATGTGCTTCAATTCATAAGAAAAAACTCTATAGTAAACAATTGAAAAATACTCGTATCTTATGATTTATCAAACCGATTTTGATGATTTTACTACCATTAGAATCACAAGAATTAGCTCTTTAACTTTTAATTAAGCAACAAGAAAGTGTTACTTAATAAAAAATACTTTTATATGTAAGCAAGCCCCATTCGCACACTATAAAAATTTACTATTAAATTTCGCCGTGATTTATTATAAAATGTCGATCATTTTATACCCTTTATCTGCGATCTTCCACTTAATAACTTTTTATTTAGTGATTATTTTTTTATAAAATTTTAAATATAGTTTTATTGAATCTATAGCTAGTTACTTGCGTAGAGCAAGCTTTAAACTTTCAAATTAATTAAAATATTAATTAAAATCTATTTTTTTAAAAAAAATTTTTTTGTAATTTTTTTTATTTAAAAAGTTTTATCTTATTTTTATATAAAGAGATATAAAATAACAATATGTATATATCACATCAGTGGTGTTCAACACCAGTAAATACAAATTATAAAATGCAAAAATTTTTTTTGCTGTTAGGGTTAGGGTTAGAGTTCGTGTTAGGGTTTGGGTTTGGGTTAAATTTAGTATATACCAAACTTTTGCAAGGAATTTTTTTTGTTAGAACGTGAAGATAGGTTTCTTAGACAGAATTTTTCAATATAGACAATTTTTTAAAAAAACTCATTTTTTCGAAAAATTCAGGTTACACCTGATCTTCATATTATACGAATTTTATGAATTTTGATTGATCAAAACACAAGTGGTGTTGAACACCAGTGGTGTGCTTTATCAACATCCTAAAATAATATAATTAATAAAAAATTATAGTTTATACTATAGTTATTCAATTGTAAAAAATTTTTAATTATATTATTAAAAAACTTTTAAAATATTAAAGTATCTATTTTTTTGTACCGACCAATACTAATAAATATATCAAATTGGTATATTTTATCTTACTTTTCTTAAAATTTGATAAAAAGATGCTTACTTAATTTTGAAAATTTTTATAAAAATTCAAAATTAAGCAATTTTGTTTTAAATTTTAAGAAAAGTAAGATAAAATATACCAATTTAATATATTTATTAGTACTAAACAAATTTAATTAGTACAAGAAGTTTTAATTGATTAGTAAAATTTTAAGTAATATAATATTTTTTAATAAGGTTACAGTTGGACCTCTATAAATACAACCTCTATAAATGCAATACCTCCCTAAATGCACGTTTTTTCTATTCTGTAAGATGTTATTAGTGCTAAATGCACGTTCTATATTCTGTAAATACATGTTCTCTTGAATAGCATTTTATATTACACTAACCTCCTAAATGCACGTAGCCAATCAAATTTTAGTATTTAAGATAGTTTATATAGTTTTGGTAGAAATTACACAAACTTGATGATCAAATTTTTAAAGCTGTAATTTAATTGGCTTATTCTAAATGCAAACCTCTCTAAATGCACGTTGTAGGCTTGTCCCTACGAGTTGCATTTATGGAAGGTTGACTGTATATTTATTTTTAGGGATGATACTGAAATTTGGGTCTTGATTTGAAACTATAAGCCTTGCTAAAATCTATATATCAGAAAAGTTAGTAATAAATTTGTCACTTTTCTACTAATACTTTTTAAATATCAAATTTATACCAAATCTTACTCTAACTCTATAAAACAAAAACAAAAAAATATTTCAATCATCCAATTTTAGCTCATCTTATTTATTACCCCTGCAATGTATTGCTCTTAAAAATTATTGAATAATAAAAATTCAAGATTAGATATAATATAGTATGATTAGAAAAATTAAACCAAATGTCATTTTGACAAAAATCATCTATAACTTAAAATTTTGTATATGAAACTATTTTTGTATTCTAACAAAAAAATTTCTTGCAAAATTTTACTATAAGCATCTTTTTACTTATATTCTAAATCTATTTAATTTTAATCCTAACTATATAAAATCATTCAGCTTATTTTGGTTGTTTGATTAATAGTACAGTTACCTTTTTCTTATTTGAACAGATTATTTTAAGAGATTTTGTTTAGTATAGAGAAAGTTTGAAATATAAAATTTCATTTTCTAAACTAAACTCTAATAAAAATTCTGTATATAAAAAGTTACTAATAAAAAAAAAAAAAAAAGATAAAAAATTTATTAAGCCTATTGATACATAATCTGGTATATATTACAAAATATATTGTATAAAATATAAAAAAAAACTTAAAAAAAAAAATAAAATCTGTTTTATTATATACTATTTTTTTTAATTTTTGTATTTTTCCAATTTTTGCATTTATTGACCACTATGTCACTATTATCTGATTCAGATTATGGCCAGGTTAAATATCTGACCTGGGTTATAACCCAGATTAAATATCTAACCCGTCAGATTGCTATTATCTGACCCAGATTAAAACACTAGTTTAATTAATTATATAGAATAAATTTTATTTGTAATATAAAATAAATTTATTTAAATAAAATTTATGTACTGATTAACTTGAATTCAGATCCAGAATAGCAAATTTATTATGTTAATTCAATATATCTAAAGAAAATATATATAATATTTGTTCTGAAAGTTTTGGTTTAGATTATCAAAGAGTCTGATATATAGAGGGCTAATTAGAGAAAGGTGACTGTATATTTGATTTTATAGAGGTAATATATTATATACAGTCAGACCTCTCTAAATGCATCCCCTCTAAATGCATAACCTCTTTAAATGCATATTAATTGTCTGGCCCATTAACGGGTTTAATAAATAAGTGCATATTCTTTATTCTGCATATGCATACTATTTTCTTGGCCCATCTATATAAATCCCTCTATAAATGTATATCATGTGACCACGGGCCAATCAAATCAGGACTACATGTTATGATTTTGTATATCATATGACTTGCTTAATTGATAATCCACCTATCAACTGGAGAATGATGAAATGTGGCGTGCCTCCATCTAAAAGATTTTTTCTTACTAAGTTAATGATACATGTTCACTAATTGAAAGTTGTATAGCTCGTCAAAGCGCATCTAACGGTGGTTAAATCACCCAAATCGGCCCAGTGGATGGCAAGTTAACGTCGAAAACGATTGGTCGACTATATAAAATCTACTGTTTACATAGAGATTTTATATAGTCGGCCAATTGTTTTTCGACGATATCTCGCCATCCACCAGGCCGATTTGGATAATCTAACCACCATTAGATGCGTCTCGACGAGCTCTACAACTTTCAATTAGTGGCCATATATCGGTAACTTAGTAAGAAAAAAGTTTTAGATGGAAGCACACCACATTTCGCCTATAGTGATTTTCATATATAATTTTATATAGTCGGCCAATCGTTTTTTGACGATAACTCGCCATCCACTGGGCCGATTTGGATGATCTAACCACCGTTAGATGCCCTCGACAAGCTTTACAACTTTCAATTAGTGGACATGTATTGTTAGCTTAGTAAAAAAAACTTTTAGATGGAAGCACACCACATTTTACTATTTTGACTTATAAAAATAAATGTTCTCTAAATGCATACCTCCTTAAATGCATACCTCAGAGCTGGTCCCAACGATATGCATTTAGAGAGGTCTGACTGTATATAATATATAAATTAAATTTTATATAAAATCAATTTTGCAATATAATTGGTTGATATGCAGATCATATAACAGAAAATTCTTTTTGTTAAAATTAGCAATACTTTAAAAAAAATAAAAATAAAATAAATAAAAAAAGAAATTTATTTTATAGTGCTATAGTACTATTAATAAAATTTATTTTTTATTTGTATTTTTTTTTTAACTTTGACGGCCTCGCTAAAGCCTAACTAGTTTATTAATCCTGTAATAGTTTACAACTATAAACTAATTAATTTTCTAACTAATATATAGATCTAACATCATTTAGCTACTTCTATGAGTGCCCAAATACAACCTGTTGCACTATAATCCTGAGAAAATACGGTCTTAACATCAGTGCCACCAAGTTTAGGAATTCTCTTCAAATCCCTTCCATCTAGCATCAGTGGTGGGGTCAGATAATAGTATCATGTACTACTATTTGTATAATACCACTTAAGAAAAATAAGATACAGAAGAAATAAAAGGGTATAAAAAAAGAGAAAAATAACTATAAAAGACCAAAAACAACAACAAAAAAAGAAACAGATAATAGATAAAAGAAATGAAGAAAAAGCCTATACAAAAGGCGGAACTAACTAATCCTATCTAAAAAAAACAAGAAAAAAAAAGGAAAACAGCTACTAATACTAATACTCATACTAATACTAATACTAATACTGCTAGTAATAAAAATAATAATACTGCGCAGCAAAATCTGCCTAAATATTATGTACATAAAAAAAAAAAGAAAAAACTATGCCTAAAAGAACATTCTAGAAAGAAATTTCATTTTGAAATTTTCACCAAAATATTTTATGTATCATTTACTATTTATTTCACAGGATTCAAAATTTTACTCGTAACTTGATTGACTTGATTTTGATTAGATGGGCATATTTCCAATTTGGAAGGAGTAAACATTGCTGATTTTTTGGAGTGGATAAACCGAATTGCCCACTTTTTGGTGAGATTTCAAAAAAACCAAAGAGAGATAGCAGAGGTACCAAAACTTGTAAAGAGTGTAAGTTTTACATTTTGTAGAATAGTATAGATAACCAAAAGTATATTTCTGTTTAGACTTCCACATTTTTTGACAAAAAACTCCAGGGTTTTAGTCCTACTACGTTTTCGATAACAATGAAGTCTTCCACTTGGAGAACCAAACCTACAAGGAAAAATCTTTTTCAGCTCTATTTCAGTCTTCTTACATGCAATTTGAAGTCCTATATCCAAGTTGCATCTAGATAGAGTTTTTGTTATGTATAAAAATACTAACTACAAAATTTTCGTAGATCGGTATTTATAGAAAATTTTGGTACAAAGGATCGTCAGATATTAATAAAATTTATTAAATTTTTTATATTTATTTATACTATATATTTCTGAAAATAAGCTACCTTTTTTTGGAAGATTTTAGACAAAAAAAAACTAGAAGTTGCTTATTTTCAGGTTATGCAGGTTTTTAGGAATTTATACCTAATATCAAAAACAAATTAAAAAAATAGAATGGCAGGTAATGCAATAGCTACTAATAGCTTATTATCAAGTATTATTTTTTTAAAAAAAATTTTTATGAATATTAACTTTGTAAAAAAGTTTTTAACATGTATATATGTTGTAGCCCAGATGACAATCCTGCCCAATTGTCAATTGGGCTAGCCCAGATGACAATTTTAATCTGGGCTGCTATTTTTGTTCCAGATGCAAATTGCAGATCTTATATTAAAATCTATTAATATTATATATATTCACAAATAAATCGACTAATCAAAATAAATAAATACCAAATTAAATATAAATTCGATTTTGTCACTTAAATATTTTAAATTTTAAAAAATTTTATTAAAATTATCTACTTAAGTTTTTGACCAAATTTGATGAAAATTTTTTTTATTTGAATTCTATGGATTTGTAAAATTAAGGGTAGGGTAAACATAGATCATTTTTCATTTGATCTGCATGGTATTACAGATTATAAAAATTCGCCACAAGCAAATTTTTTAATGCTTTAATGAATTTTTACCAAAATTTCATAATGTGCTAATAAGAACTTTCTATTTATAGTAATAATAATTTCGAAACTTGTTTTATTTGAGAAAATTCCACTTCGAATATTACTGAACTATTTGGTCTCTTTGTGTCATCTGGGAAAAACATAGAGTCATCTGGGTAAACTTCGGTAATATTCGAAGTAGAATTTTCTTAAATAAAACAAGTTTCGAAATTATTATTACTATAAATAGAAAGTTCTTATCTGCACGTTGTAAAATTTTGGTAAAAATTCGTTAGAGCATTAAAAAATTTTGCTTGTGGCTAATTTTTATTTACTATATAAAAATCTGTAATACTATGCAGATCATATGAAAAATGATCTACGTTTACCCTACCCTTAAAATAAAAAAATTTCATCAAATTTGGTCAAGAACTCATAAAGATATCTTTGATGAAGTTTCTGTAAATAATTTTGGCGCAGCTTCTTTGTTATATACGTTTTTGGAAATGAAAAAAACTTATATCAAAGATATCTCTGCAAGTTCTTGACCAAATTCAATAAAAATTTTTTTATTTAAATTCTATGGATTCTTATTATTAAAATAAAAAATTTTTCATCGAATTTGGTCAAGAACTCACAGAGATATCTTCAATGAAAGTTCTTGTAAACAATTTTGGCGCAGCTTCTTTGTAATATACATTTTGGAAATGAAAAAAAAACTTTCATCAAAGATTTCTCTATGAGTTCTTGACCAAATTCGATGAATTTTTTTTATTTAAATTCTATGGATTCGTAAAATTAAAATAAAAAAATTTTCATCAAATTTGGTCAAGAACTCATAGAGATATCTTTGATAAAAGTTTCTGTAAACAATTTTGGCACAACTTTTTTGTAATATACGTTTTTGGAAATGAAAAAAACTTTCATCAAAGATATCTTTGCGAGTTCTTGACCAAATCCAATAAAAATTTTTTTATTTAAATTCTATGGATTCTTAGAATTAAAATAAAAAAATTTTCATTGAATTTGGTCAAGAACTCACAGAGATATCTTCAATGAAAGTTCTTGTAAACAATTTTGGCGCAGCTTCTTTGTAATCCCGTTTTTGGAAATAAAAAAAAACTTTCATCAAAGATATCTCTACAAGTTCTTGACCAAATTTGATGAAAATTTTTTTATTTGAATTTTATGGATTTGTAGAATAAAAATAAAAAATTTTCATCAAATTTGGTCAAGAACTTGTAAAGATATCTTTAATGAAAGATTTTTTTATTTCTAAAAACGTGATTACAAAGAAGCTGTGCCAAAATTGTTTACAAGAACTTTCATTGAAGATATCTCTGTGAGTTCTTGACCAAATTCAATGAAAATTTTTTTATTTTAATTCTAAGAATCCATAGAATTTAAGGGTAGGGGGTATGTAGATCATTTATCATATGATTTTTGTGGTATCAATTTTTCTTTTTAAAGTTTAGTAAAAATTTTTTTAAGCAAATTATTTAAACTATTAAATAAAATTATAGAGCAGGTTTTTATGATTCTAAAAATAGTAAAATTATTAAAATTGGTTGAATATTCATCAAGTTATAAAGATTTAAACTTTAGATATTGAAAGTTGTTTACAAAATCATATGATGATCATATGATATTAACCAATCAAAATTAATGATTTTGTGTAACTCGGGGAAATTTGAGCCAACTGGGAGAAACTTTATAATATATCGAAATATAATTTTTTTAAATATATACTATATTAAAATTCTACTATTATAAAACGTGCGTTTTATTCTATATATTATAAAATTTAAGTCAAATTTGGTTGCAACTATAAAAAGTTTTATTAGTAGCACATTTTCAATTTCTATATAAATCTTATTGTACCACGAAAATCATATGATAAATGATCTACGTACCCCTACCCTTAAATAAAAAAATTTTCATTAGATTTGATCAAGAACTTGCAGAGATACCGTATTTTTGATGAAAGTCTTTTTTCATTTTCAAAAACGTGTATTACAAAAAAGCTGCGCCAAATTGTTTACAGAAACTTTCATCAAAGATATCTCTATGAGTTCTTGACCAAATTTGATGAAAATTTTTTTATTTTAATTTTACGAATCCATAGAATTTAAATAAAAAAATTTTTATCAAATTTGGTCAAGAACTCATGAAGATATCTTTGATGAAGTTTCTGTAAACAATTTTGGCGCAGCTTCTTTGTTATATACGTTTTTGGAAATAAAAAAAACTTTCATCAAAGATATCTCTGCGAGTTCTTGACCAAATCCAATAAAAATTTTTTTATTTAAATTCTATGGATTCTTAGAATTAAAATAAAAAAATTTTCATTGAATTTGGTCAAGAACTCACAGAGATATCTTCAATGAAAGTTCTTGTAAACAATTTTGGCACAGCTTCTTTGTAATATATATTTTGGAAATGAAAAAACTTTCATCAAAGATTTCTCTACGAGTTCTTGACCAAATTTAATGAAAATTTTTTTATTTAAATTCTATGGATTCATAAAATTAAAATAAAAAAATTTTCATCGAATTTGGTCAAAAACTCATAGAGATATCTTTGATGAAATTTTCTGTAAACAATTTTGGCACAACTTTTTTGTAATATACGTTTTTGGAAATGAAAAAACCTTTCATCAAAGATATCTCTGCAAGTTCTTGACCAAATCTAATAAAAATTTTTTATTTAAATTCTATAGATTTTTAAAATCAAAATAAAAAAAATTTCATTGAATTTGGTCAAGAACTCACAGAGATATCTTTAATGAAAGTTCTTGTAAACAATTTTGGCGCAGCTTCTTTGTAATATACGTTTTGGAAATAAAAAAAACTTTTTATCAAAGATTTTTTTACGAGTTCTTGACCAAATTTAATGAAAATTTTTTTATTTAAATTCTATGGATTCATAAAATTAAAATAAAAAAATTTTCATCGAATTTGGTCAAAAACTCATAGAGATATCTTTGATGAAATTTTCTGTAAACAATTTTGGCACAACTTTTTTGTAATATACGTTTTTGGAAATGAAAAAACCTTTCATCAAAGATATCTCTGCAAGTTCTTGACCAAATCTAATAAAAATTTTTTATTTAAATTCTATAGATTTTTAAAATCAAAATAAAAAAAATTTCATTGAATTTGGTCAAGAACTCACAGAGATATCTTTAATAAAAGTTCTTGTAAACAATTTTGGCGCAGCTTCTTTGTAATCACGTTTTTGGAAATAGAAAAAATCTTTCATCAAAGATATCTCTACAAGTTCTTGACCAAATTTGATGAAAATTTTTTTATTTGAATTTTATGGATTTGTAGAATAAAAATAAAAAATTTTCATCAAATTTGGTCAAGAACTTGTAAAGATATCTTTAATGAAAGATTTTTTTATTTCTAAAAACTAGATTACAAAGAAGCTGTGCCAAAATTGTTTACAAGAACTTTCATTGGAGATATCTCTGTGAGTTCTTGACCAAATTCAATGAAAATTTTTTTATTTTAATAATAAGAATCCATAGAATTTAAATAAAAAAATTTTTATTGAATATGGTCAAGAACTCACAGAGATATCTTTGATGAAAGTTTTTTTCATTTTCAAAAACGTATATAACAAAGAAGCTGTGCCAAAATTGTTTATATGAAGTTTCATTGAAGATATCTCTGAGTTCTTGACCAAATTTAATGAAAAGTTTTTTATTTTTATTCTACAAATCCATAGAATTTAAATAAAAAAATTTTCAACAAATTTGGTCAAGAACTTGTAGAGATATCTTTGATGAAAGATTTTTTTTATTTCCAAAAATGTGATTACAAAGAAGCTGCGCCAAAATTGTTTACAAGAACTTTTATTAAAGATATCTCTGTGAGTTCTTGACCAAATTCAATGAAATTTTTTTTATTTTGATTTTAAAAATCTATAGAATTTAAATAAAAAATTTTTATTAGATTTGGTCAAGAACTTGCAGAGATATCTTTGATGAAAGGTTTTTTCATTTCCAAAAACGTATATTACAAAAAAGTTGTGCCAAAATTGTTTACAGAAAATTTCATCAAAGATATCTCTATGAGTTTTTGACCAAATTCGATGAAAATTTTTTTATTTTAATTTTATGAATCCATAGAATTTAAATAAAAAAATTTTCATTAAATTTGGTCAAGAACTCATAAAAAAATCTTTGATAAAAAGTTTTTTTTATTTCCAAAACGTATATTACAAAGAAGCTGCGCCAAAATTGTTTACAAGAACTTTCATTAGAGATATCTCTGTGAGTTCTTGACCAAATTCGATAAAAATTTTTTTATTTTAATCATAAGAATCTATAGAATTTAAATAAAAAAATTTTTATGAATTTGGACAAGAACTCGCAGAAATATCTTTGATGAAAGTTTTTTTTATTTCCAAAAACGTATATAACAAAGAAGCTGCGCCAAAATTGTTTACAGAAACTTCATCAAAGATATCTTCATGAGTTCTTGACCAAATTTGATAAAAATTTTTTATTTTAATTCTACAAATCCATAGAATTCAAATAAAAAAATTTTTATTAAATTTGGTCAAAAACTCGAGTAGATATTTTTAATAAAATTTTTTAAAATTTAAAATTTTTAAGTTATAAAATCGAATTTATATTAATACAGTGTAATTATATAATTTGGTATTTATTTATTTTGATTGGTCAATTTATTTGTGAATATATATAATATTAATAGATTTTAATATAAGATCTGCAATTTGCATCTGGGACAAAAATGGAAGCCCAGATTAAAATTGTCATCTGGGCTAGCCCAATTGACAATTGGGCAAATTTGCATCTGGGCTACAACATATATACATATATAAATATAATACATATATTCAATTTTCTATTTTTATTTTTTTTTTAAATATTTAATCTTTTAATTTTTTTTAATAACATATTTTTTTTAGGAAGAAATTATTTGTAACCATGGCTATATAGCCGAAATCAAAAATTATATCATATATATCTCAAAATTTTACTAGGGTAGCCCCTGTCGTATTACTAAGCAAAAATGCTTCTCTCGCAATTTTATTCTAAACCTGACCAAAACCCTAACCTTATTCTAACTCTAAACTAATTCTAACTCTAATACTAACTCTAATTCTAACTCTAACCCTAACCCTAATCCTAAGGCTACAAAATTTTTTATAAAAAAACACTATCAATAGTACTGCAACATGTAGCCCAGTATTAATTTTTTAATTTAAATTTACTGTGTGAATACCACACAATTCATAAACTTTTCTATGTAGCAAATACTGAGAAAATGCTTGCAACTGTGCACACTACTTATAAAATAACAATTATTTTTGTGAAAAAAAATGTGCGCAAATTTTTGTTTCTGTGCACTGTGCACAATGCACACAGTGAAAAATAATCACTGATATAGCCTATCCCTTAGATTGTAACACAGGCAAATTTGCCTGCGTATTTTAAAATTTTTAATAAAATTTTAAATATTGATTTTAGCCATATCTTTTCTAAGTAAAAAATATTCTTTAAGTTTTGTTTTAGTAACTTTGTTATAAAATTTTTTTAAAATCATTAGAAAACTTTAATATAATAAATGTTTAAAGTTCTTGTATTGGCATTTTTACTATTAAAATTTTTCTTTAGATT
>QKWP01001843.1:47844-104701 GCA_003550325.1 Gigaspora rosea | reverse complement strand
TTTTGAATGATTTTTACTCCTTTCTCCCTTACTCTCTTTCCCTTTTACTCCTCTTTTTCTTTTACCTCTCTCTCCCTTTTATTTACTTCTCTCTCCTATTTACCCTTTCTCCCTTTTGCCTCTTTCTCTCTTTTTTCTTCTCTTCTTTTTACCTGCTGAGTTACTATTATAGCCCAGATTTTTCATTAACATATTTCAAATATAACATTTATAAAAATTACCCCATTAGCATTCTTTTAAATATACCTATTTTGCCATTTAGCAGTTTTCAAATATAACCTTTTTCTCCAATACCTACTTTTTAAATATAACCTTTTTTAAAAAATGGGCCTCCATTAGCTATTTTTCAAATATGATCTCACATAGATTGTTCGGGGTCCTGGCTGGGTAGTACTGGTACCAAAGTCCTACTCATATAATAAAGGGCCTGCAATTCTTAGTCCTATCCTGCCCTAGGGCTTGTAATTTAATGCCCAAGCCCAGTCCTAGTAGTACTACCCTTAGGGTACCTGTGGGTTGCCCTGGCCCATGTGAAGGTCTAATATTAATAAACAAATAACTATATAATACAATTGTACAGGAGTTGTTGTTAAGCAAATTAGTTAGTAATTTATATAATAATTGTAGTAATTATTACAACTTTTTCTAAGTCATAAAGATAGATTGTCTTAGTAAAAAAACGTTTTATAAAAATTTATGATAGAACTCTTCCCGTCAATTACTTGTACAAATTTCTGAACAAAAGAAAAATAAAAAATTTTTTAGTAAAAGACAAAGTAGCTATTAATACTGGTTCTTATAAAGGTCAATCTTCTTTTGCTATTCCGGTGACTCCTTTATATATTTAGCACACAAGCCAGAAGTGTCAGTTGTGCAAGATAATTGGTAGTAAATGCCCTTGGTACAAGAAATTCTGATGGAAGTTTTCTTTCGTCGACGAGGTACTATAGTCTGGCTAGGTGATGAATTAAAAAATGAGTTTTTCAACACGCTCTTTAAGGTTTTTGGCTACAAGAACCTATTCGATTATACACCTGCTATTATATTCTCGCTCGAAGTTTTTTTTTGGAATTTGGACAAAAAGTGGGAAACTCGGTGTACCCCCTCCAAAAGATCAGTATTGTTGTTCTTATCCTAATTGGAAAGAAGTTATGCAGGTGGATAAACAGGAATGGACGTATAATGAAATGTGGCGCATAGGAGTAGGCAGATCTGCAGAGATTAAATTCCAAATTGTTCTTTTATTTCTTTTTGTGTATATATAATACTTTGGCGAGGCATTTCTTTGTACAGTATTATATAATTTTTATTCAGAAACATTCTTGAAAATTCTTAAAGCAGAATATTTTAGGATATTCTTTTTTCTTTTTTATTTTTTTTCTTTTTCTTTTCTTTTTTTCTATTATATGTATGTCAGGCTATATTCTTTTTTTATGCTTTTTTCATCTTGTCTTTTTGATTTTTGGTTATTCGTTTCGGTTGTGTAGTACTCCGCCATATTTTTTCCTTCTTTTATCTTTATCCCTTTTATACTTTTTCGTATTTTTTTTTTTTATTTAGTTTTATTATGCAGATAATAGTTAGTAAACTGTTCTGCCAGGATTTAGGTAGAAAAAGTTTTTAAGAAAAGAAGTGGTCATGACGAGCTGTAGAACTCAGCTGTTGATATATATTTAGGGTTCTGTAATTTGATTTGATCTTCAAATATTTGAATCAAATATTTGATCAAATTCAAATTTAAATTTGACTATATTTGATTTGATCAAATTCAAATATGGCCAAATTTGATTTGATTTGACAAATATTTGATTTGATTTGAAAATTACTATTAAAAATTCAAATTCAAATCAAATTTAAATTCAAATATTTGAATCAAATCAAATTCAAATCAGGGTCAATTTGATTTGATCAAATTCAAATTGATCCAATATTTGATTTGTTTTAAATTTGAAGAACCCTATATAAATCTGGGTTTTTTTAACTACGGTATATAGGAAGGTCAATTCTACTCTGGCAGGTCACGGACAGGTGTCTCAAGTAATCGGACGAACTACTTTTTACTTGTAAGGCAAGAATGCTGAAAATAGTAATAGCATTTGATAATGTAACTTTTTTCTTTGTAAATAAAAAGTGGTATAATCACTAGACTAATGTTAAAAAAAAACCCTTTTATAAAAAAAATCAAAAATTTCGAATGTTAGCGCATATAAACTTTTTTTTAATATTTAAAGTGACCACTTAGGTATCTTAGCACTTTATTGGTACAAACAGGTGGACCCGGTCACCATGACTACGTCCCATATTACATTTGTATAACGAGAGTACAACTAGTTACACGTACAACTTTTGGTTGTCTATTTGAGTAGTCCGGCCGAAGGTTCTATACTAGATGCTATACCTGCAACCCAGCTAGGGGTTTCCTATTTAAACTCTTTGGCTTCTACCCATGTTCTATGTTCCTTCCAATATACCCCTTCACAGAGTAATTTGCTAGTAAAAGTATCCTAAGGCTTTAGCCAAACACCTATTGGTGGGCATTTGCCCCTGTGGTAACCCTGGTAAAGCAGTACCTGTTCCACACAGGTATTTATCTACATTTCAGTAACTTGTGCATTCACTGAGGCGAACAACTTGCAGTCAGGGAATACCCTGCAACCGCTACCATTACCTATTTCTGTCCTTGTAATGTTTGTCCCAACCCCAGTACCCACCACTACTTTCCTACTAGTTCTTTACCAATACATCCCAAACTTCCAATCCAGATGGCCCAGAAGGTTTGATCTACCCAGCATTAAGTGCCATTATGGTTTTTCTTCCCTTTGTGCCTAATTCCTCAACATAGGTCCTTTTCCTCCAGTGCGACTCCGGCGGCCAGGTTGGTAGACCTTGTCCCCAAGGACAATGTCTGGTTCTTTGGCTTCAGTCCAGTATTCTGGTTTTGGTTAGCACTGTCAAAGATCTTAACTACCTTTTTACTCGGGACTTACCAAATGGGTTTCTGTTTCCCTGGTTTCTTGGATTTGTCTGTATCGCGAGATACAACTTCGGCTGAAAGCTCCCATTCAAGATGGTAACCAAGGACTACAGGTAATGTACCCAACCGATCAACAGGAAACGGTTGCATAATACAGGTCTATTTTTTCAAAAGCGTCGCCAGTGGGATTTGAACCCTAGATCTACCACTTGGGGGTAACAACTTACCAACTTCCCTAAGTTACCACACCCTAATATAAATTTTTTTTTACTAATATAATTTATATTTATATTTAAATATTAAGGTGAGTATAGGTATTATAGCGAGCTAACTTTTATGGCCAGTATCACATGATCTAAGGATCAGAATCGACCGTTTTTGGTATCATTTAATTTATCTCATTAAGACAAATTGATTGTAATCACTAGATCACACGATATTGCAAATTAAAAATAAAAGCTAAAAAATCAACAAATTATTATACATGTACCAATTATGACACACACATGCTATTTGGTGCTTCGTGCTTTTTGGTGCGTCTTTAGCTGTTGGCATTGTTAGTTCAGTGTTCCAGTTTTTTTTGCTTTGTTAGTTCTCTTACAACTTGCTTATGCATTTTTTTCTTTTTTAGGATTTTTCAAGAATAATTTTGGTGCTATACGCGTTGGTATTCGTCGCTGGTATCGTTAGTCTGTTTTTCAGTGTGTCTTTTGTTATTGGTGTCGTCAACTAATATTATTGCATTTTTGTTTTGTTAGTAAAATTTCAACTTCATTTAGGTTAAGGTTAGGGGTTTGAGGTTAGCAAAGTTATATAGTACAATTGCTTAAGAATGCTTTGGTTAGAGCGTGTAAGGTGATTTTTTATAAAAATTTAGGGAAATATGCGATTTTTAAAAAAGTGAATATTTTGTTCTGGTCTTCACTCTTATTATATTAAAGCGATACTTGCTATTGGTTTGGGCTATACAAATTCACAGGATAGTGAAAATTTATGGTTTAAGCTGAAATTCCTGTTTAGTTAGGGTTAGGGTAAAGCGATTAAAGTCTTTTTTCTATGCTGTAGCGGAGGCGACAGCCGTAGCAGAAGCATAAACTATCCTTTGCAAAGCAAAGGATAATAGACAATGTCTTTTTAATTACATATTTAATATTGAACTTTGTTAAACAGCGCCATGTACTAATATCAGAAAATCCCAGTTCACGTGCTCTATGAAATTTTTTGACCAGTTCTGACTGACTTCTGACCTGACTTCTGACCCAATTTATCTCCGATTTCTGAACTAGGTGCCGTCACCTAGGATGAAAGTTAGCAAAATTCTATATTAAAAATTATTATTAAAGATCTTATAAACTTTGCTATTAAATAACTTTTGAACCAGTAATCCATTTTGGATGATTTTACTACCAAAATGCTCGTCTCAATGAGACGATTCTAATGAACCTAAAATCGTTAAATTCTGATTACAGGATCCAGATATTGTTATAGTTTTGTATTATTTTTAATAGATTATATTAAAATAACACAAATCTATAACAATCACTGGATCCCGTGATCAGAATTTAACGATTTTAAGTTCATTAGAAATGTCTCATTGAGATGAATATTTTGGTAGTAAAATCATCCAAAACAGATCACTAGTTCAAGAGTTATTTAATATTAAAGTTTATAAGATCTTTAATAATAATTTTTTTTTTTATATTAAAATTAATAATAATTTTTAAGAAGTTTAATATGCTTCGCACCCATGTGATGTGCTTGTATATCGCACCCTAATTTGATTGGCTAAATTTGCAGATCATTATTTTTTTAAAAAAAAACAATTTTTGATAAAATTCTTTAGATTAAGAATTAGTCTATGAAATTTTAAGAAAAGTCTTAAAAATTTTTGTGCCTATATGCAAAATTTAGTGCTGAACAAGTTTACTTAGTCGAACTGGAAAGATTGTCTTAATAAAATTTAGAGAAATCATCAAAAAACAAGTTTAAAAAATGAAAAATTGCGAATATCTTTAAATTTTATTAAGATAACCTTTTTACTTCGACTAAGTAAACTTGTTCAGTACAAAATTTTGCATATATGTTCAATTAAATTTAAGAATTTTCTAGTAAACCTTCTATACTAACCCTAACCTAAAAATTTTTACAATAATTTGTTTATTTTTTTAAAAATAACGATCTACAAATTTAGCCAATCAAATTAGGGTGCGATATATAAGCACATCGCAGAGTGCGAGATATGGATTTATTCAATTTTTAATATATACAAAAATAATATAATTAAAGCAAACAAATCTATAATGATCTTGGGATCTTGTGATTGGATTTTGATGATTTTAGGCTCATTGGAATCGTCTCATTAAGATAAACATTTTGGTAGTAAAATCATTCAAAATGGATCACTGACTCAAAAGTTATTTAATGTTAAAGTTTAAAAATTTTTAAAAATTTTAATTTTAGCCAATCAAATGTTATCTGCTATTAGGATTTGATAATTTTCTGACCCTCCCCACCCCAAAAATCAGATAATAAATGGCGCTCCCCTTAAATGTGACCTGCTATATCAAACATTTCTCTTATCAGAGACTCTTTCTCTCAATAGATTTAGAGTACCCGAATCTCTATTTGGAGTTTGCCACCTGTCATAACTGCCTATTTCCTAACCTCTTCTTCTAAATTCTCGAGTAGCAGAATTCTACCAGAAAACAAAAAAAAAGTATAAAGAAAATAAAAGAAAAATAAAATAAGGGAAATCTATACAATCTAAACAAAAAACCAAAGTAATATAAAATGAAAATGAAAAGATAGAAGAAGAGGACACAAAGTAAACAGCTATGACGGCACTATTTATGCCTGTACTAGATGATAAAAATTATATAATACTGTGCAAGGAACCGTCTCACCTAAGTATTATATGTACAGATTAAGAAAAAAAAAAGAAAAAAGAAAAAAGAAACTACGCCTAATAGAACATTCTAGAAAGAAATTTCATTTCAAATTTTACTCCAAAGCATCTCATGTATCATTCATTGTTTATCTCAAAGGACCCGATTTCACTTATGATTTGATTCTGATTTGGTAGGCATGTTTCCAATTCAGAAGGAGTAAACACTACCGATCTTTTGGAGGAGGTAAACCAAATGCTCACTTTTTTAAAATTTTGAAAAGACCAAAGAGGTGCAAGGAGAGAATACCAAATTTAAAGGATTTTGATAGAGTTATGCTATATAGAATAACATATCTAACCAAGCATCTACTTCTATTTTCATATCCATAGGACTTGAAGGACCCCGAAATATACATAAATAGGTCAGGTATAAGTTTGCTTATTTTTGAGGATTTTTATGCAGATCTTTTCTATTTATAGAGGTCAGCTAAAGCAGAGCGAGTTTTGATTGTCTACATGCATTATTTCGATTAGTGAATGATTATCTACATTTACGAACAAAATTTGGTATTTTTTATATCTTTTAGCAAAGGTTTCTCAACAGCTATATAATTAAACTTAATAAAAAATTTTTTATTCAATTCTACAAGCTTGCAGAATTGAAATAAAAAAAGATTCATTGAGTTTGGCCTGGTAGTTATTGAGAAATGTTTGTTTAAAGTTTAAAAAAAATTATTGAAATCTTAGAGAAATACAGATATATGGTTACGATCATGTTTTTTAAATAAAAATTTAACGATAATTACCAAAACAAATTTAATAAAAATTTTTTTATTATAATTCAACAAAATTGTAGAATTAAAATAAAAAAATAGAAGTTTAATATGTTTTGCACCCATGTGATGTGCTTGTATATTGCACCCTAATTTGATTGGCTAAATTTGCAGATCATTATTTTTTTTAAAAAAATTAATTTTTGATAAAATTCTTTAGATTAAGAATTAGTCTATGAAATTTTAAGAAAACTCTTAAAAATTTTTGCAATTGTATGCAAAATTTAGTGCTGAACAAGTTTACTTAGTCGAACTGGAAAGATTGTCTTAATAAAATTTAGAGAAATTATCAAAAAACAAGTTTAAAAAATGAAAAATTGCGAATATCTTTAAATTTTATTAAGATAACCTTTTTACTTCGACTAAGTAAACTTGTTCAGCACTAAATTTTGCATATAGGTGCAAAAAAATTTAAGAATTTTCTAGTAAACCTTCTATACTAACCCTAACCTAAAAATTTTTACAATAATTTGTTTATTTTTTTTAAAAATAACGATCTACAAATTTAGCCAATCAAATTAGGGTGCGAAATATAAGCACACCGCAGGGTGCGAGATATACATTTATTCAAAAAAATAATCGAATTTGGATTGGTAAATGTTGAGGTATATTTATTGAAAGCTAAAAAAAATTTTATTCTTTAACAGATGTTTTAATTTTAAACAAGATTACTTGCATATAACTGATAAAATTCGATCAAAAATTTTTTTTATTTAGTTCTATAATCTCATAGAATTAAAATAAAAAATATGGGGTGTGGTGACATAGTGTAGTTGGATAGTTGTCACCCCCAAGTAGTTGTAGCAAAGGTAAGAGTTCGAATCCTACTAGAGACGATTTCGAAGAATTTACCTGTATTACAGTAACCCAGATTCTGAGCTCGGATTTACAAATCTGTTTCCTAGGTTATACCAACTCGTATTGGGAGCTTTGGCGCTATATTACGCACAGAACTGGGGTGCATAGATCCTGGGGAGCGCAGGCGCTGTGTTACCCACAGAACTGTAGGACAAAGGGAAACCATACTTGGCAAGTTCCGAGTAGAGAGGTAGCCGGACTTTCGACGGTACCTAATAGGAATCAGACGGGGACTAAACCGGTAGTGTACTGACCGGAAGCGGACTTACGACAAAAGGGTTTAGGCGGACCCTACCAACTGGACCGTCGGGGGTCGCACCAGAGAAAAAGGACATGTGTTTCAGAATCATGTACCAGGGAGAGAGAGCTCCTGGGATTGCCAGGGCAGACCAACCCTTCCGGTTCTCGAATTGGAAGTAAAAAGGCAACCGGGTGAAAGAAAGCTTCCGGGGGAAAGAAACTGAAAGAAGAATAGGACAGTACTAGGATCAGATGAACTCTACAAGAGCAGAAGTAGGTAGTGATAGCGGTTAGGTAACCACTCCTAACTGCAAGTGTTGGTTTCGGCAAATGCGTACGCTACCGAAGTATAGGTGATATCTGTGTGGGACAGGGACCGCTCTACCAAGTTTCCCACTGGTAGGGTTCCTCAAATTCAAATCAAATCAAATATTGGATCAATTTGAATTTGATCAAATCAAATTGACTCNTTGGATCAATTTGAATTTGATCAAATCAAATTGACCCTGATTTGAATTTGATTTGATTCAAATATTTGAATTTGAATTTGATTTGAATTTGAATTTTTAATAGTAATTTTCAAATCAAATCAAATATTTGTCAAATCAAATCAAATTTGACCATATTTGAATTTAATCAAATCAAATATAGTCAAATTTGAATTTGAATTTGATCAAATATTTGATTCAAATATTTGAAGATCAAATCAAATTGCAGAACCCTACCCACTGGGATAAACTAGTCCTAAAGGGGACTAGTTAGCATCCGGAACAGTGTTCCAGTGATACAAGATGGCTGACAGGAGGCAAGAATCAGAGGGTTTAAATAGGCAATGCCAGTATGTGGGTTGCAGATATGATAGCTAGTGTAGAACCTTTGGGTGGCTACTTAAATAGGCAACCAAAAGTTGCAGGTAAGGCTAGTTGTACTTTTGTCAATGTACAAATATCGGATGTCCCTCCATGTAGAGCATCCGGGGTCTGTTTATCTTGAATAAAAAAGCTCTCCCCCAAAGTGGCTTGGAAAAAAAAATAAAAAAAATAAAAAAAATAAAAAATATTAAAAGGGTGTGGCAACATAGAGAAGCTGTCTGGTTGTCACTTCCAAGCGGCAGGTCTAGAGTTCAAATCCCACTGGAGACGAATTGGAAAATAGACCTGTATTACAGTAACATTTGTTCATCAAATCGGTAGGGTATATTACCTGTAACCTTTGTACTACTATCTTGAATGGGAGTATCGGCGCAGTTGTGTAAATTATACAGACAAATCCAAGGGACCGGAACAATTGAAACCTGTTTGGCAAGTTCCAAGTAGGGAGGTAAAGAAGATCCTTCTACGGTGCTACAGAAGCCCTTACAACCGGAGACCGGAAAACTGAATGGAATATACACCATGGCAAGAGGGGACACCAACCTGGCCGCTGGAGTCGTACCAGAGGAAAAGGACCTATGTTTCGGAATTAGGTACCAAGGAAAGGGAGACCATCGGCTAGGGTTGCTGGTGCATATATAAATTTAATGGTGCACCACTAGTGCACCATCTGATTTTTTGGTGCATAGGTGTACCTAGTGGTGCACCATATTAAAAAAATATTAACTTTACAAACCATTAATTCAATATATTCTGACAATTTTTTTTTAAATTGCATGAATTTTAAACCTAAACTTAACTCTAATGACAATAGTTAGAATTAATTTGCCTGCGAAATTAGCTGTTGATAAAATAACTCTGTAAAATAATCATACCTGAAATTAATTCTCTGCAAATTAAGTTTTCTGTGAAGTAATTATTAGTGAGTTTATCATTACCGAGTAAAACTGATACCTTTAAATAAATATTAAATAAAAAAAAAGTCAATAAAATCAAATTAATATATCTAAATAAACACAATTTGAATCTTAAGACGATCTGATCTGTTAATAATGATAAAAAGTAGTTTATTTATTCTTGTTCCACGTTATTTCTGAATTTATGTCGATTCTGAATTGTCATTTTAGAATCGGTATTCATTTAACAATTATTCAAAAAAAAGCAAGCGAAAAAAATTAGAAATACAGTCAGACCTCTATAAATACACATTGTCGGGACCAGCCCTGAAACGTGCATTTAGGGAGGGTTGCAATTATAGAATATTCAATCAAATCGCGATCACATAAACTCTTATTAACCAATAATGTTATGATATATCTTATTAATAAAATTACTATTATTGTAATACTTTTTTGCAATACTTACACAATGCTCTATTAGATTGTTAGCTAATTTTAATTTTACTCATATACTTGTGAATAAGATTTATTTAATCTATGGCATACATGTTTCTTTACTTTTATGTTGCCAACGTCCAATCATAAACTTTATTGTAAACGATCTGCTGATGCCGACAAAGATTGGAAGGAGTTAAATCTGATTGGCTCGCTACCCTGCACCATGCCTGTGTTTGGTGCACCAGGTGCACTACCCATTTTGTGCACCATTGGCACCGCCGAGTACCCTGCACTAGCAACTATACATGTTGGCAAAATCCCAAATTACTATAGTTTGGGATTTGTCTGTGCCCAAATCCCAAATACATTCCAAATTAATTTCTCAAAAACTTTATTAATAATCTTTATTTAAACAAATAGTAGATACTTTTATTACTATAGATAATATATTTGCAAAATTTTAAACCTATTTTTTGATTTAATCTTTTACAAACAGCAATTGTTTTTTTTGAATTTGGGATTTGTCTGTGTTTTGCCAGCAAGTATACCAGCAATCCTACCATTGACACATAAAGCCAAGCAGACCAATCCTTCTGGACCAACTGGCTTGGTAGTTTGGGAGGGATCAGTATAAAGTTGAAGGTGTCGGATGTGAGTACTGGAGATCAGAATGAACCCTACAAGGGCAGACGGAACTGACTGACCAACAAGAAGTAGAAACATAAAGACATGTACGTGTCAAAGCCCAATGGAGCTCTGGGTGTACCCATATGGGAGTCTTAGGATGTTAAGAGGATCTGGGACCACTAGTAACAGGTATAGCTGGTATAAGTGCATGTAGTAGTAGATCGGGTTCGCCGAGCCTCATGATGCCATCCAACTACATCAGGGACTGGAAACTTCAGCGAAACATGCCTGGATACTTGTCACCATAGCGGGAAGTACAGTCGTTCGCATATTTCTGAATTCGGAACGCCAAATCCTGGGTCCCCAAGTCGCAGAAAAATCAGCTAATTGCGGCAGCATGCAGGCTTGAGATACTTACTCAATGTAATAGAGGCAGCTGCATAGCTTGAGATACGAACTCCTGAGAAGTACGCTAGTAAGGAACTAAATACACCAATTTGGAAGCAGAAAGCACCTACCTGGAATTACATACACCAAATTGGAAGTGACAATATTAGGAAATGTAGATAAAGTGGTGAACATGTGAATACTAACGGTTGGTTGGGGAAAAGGGACATCCAAAAACTAGGCTAGCTATATAAATAGGAGTATGGTAGGCTCTGGTAGGTTTAGGTTATGGATAATCTAGTCCAAGTCTCGGTACTTAGTAGATAGTATAATAATTGTAAGCAATATATTGTAACAATTAATATATACTCAATAAAGTCCAGAGGCATGACCTCACCTTAACATTAAAAAAAAAATAAAAATAAAAATAAAAAATATTGATCTAATTTGATTAGTATGTGTTGAGTAATCTTCGTTAAATTTTAGCACCTATAAAATAGAGTTGTGACTAAATTTTTTTGAAGTTTTAATCAATATTTCTCAACAACTACAAATCCAAGTTCAATATATTCTTTTGCTTTAATTCTACAGGCTTGTAGAATTAAAATAAAAAAATTTTCATTGAATTTGGTTCAGTAATTATCAAGAAATTTTTTTAATTTAAATTTTAAAAAATGATTGTAGCTATCTATTTCTTTTAAGATTTTGATGATTTTTTTTAAACTTTAAACAAACGTTTCTCAATAACTATCAGGTCAAACCCAATAAATCTTTTTTATTTCAATTTTGCAAGCTTGTAGAATTGAATAAAAAAAATTTTTATTAAGTTTAATTATATAGCTATTGAGAAACCTTTGCTAAAAGATATAAAAAATACCAAATTTTGTTCATACATATAGATAATCATTTACTAATCGACATCATGCATGTAAACAATCAAAACTCGCTCTGCTTTAGCTGACCTCTATTTATAGTAATTTTTGCTTATTTTTGAAGTTTTTCCACAAATCTTTCTTTTTTAGTAACCCTATAATTAACCTGATCTATCTATGTATATTTCGGGGCCCTGGACTTGACAAAGCTCCAGAGTTTCTCTACTATGTCTTTGCTTGATAGTACCAAAGCTCGCCAAGGTGTCTCGCTTAAAAGTTTGCATATCTTTTTCATTTCTATTTCAGGAGCAGAACATCTAGTAAATGGACTTTGTACCCGACAGCAGCTTGTGAAGTTTTGTTGTGTATAGGTATGTTAATTATAAAGTTTTCATAGGTCGGTATTCTTGGAAAATTTGGTACAAGGAATCGTCAGAAAGAGTTTATGATAAACCGCTTTTTTACTAAGACAATCTATCTTTATGACTTAGAAAAAGTTGTTCAAAATAAAATTTTACATTATACAATATACTATTTTAGGACCCCAGGCATCTCTTATATAGATCATAACTAGATTTTGGCCAATTTTGGCCCAATTTGCTGAAAATAACAAAATATACAGTCAACTCTCTCTAATCCGAACTGCCGGGACTGCTTTTTTTTACTATGTAAAAATTTGAAAAGTTCAGTTTTCAAAAAATTATATATAGCTTATCCGAACTTAATAATAAAATTTACAAATGTTCTAAGAGATTTTGTTCAGTTTAGAGAGAGTTTAATAGTGTTCAGGTTAGAAAGGTTCGGTTTAGAGAGAGGCGACTGTATTTGTTTAAATAACTTTTGATCTAGTAATCAGAATTGAATAAACTTTTTTTGTTAGATGCGCCTCACTGAGAGCTTCATTTTTAAAAAAAGTTTATTCAAATTAGTCCACTGGATGCCAAGATAATTGGCAAAAACTATTTTTTGCTTCTCAAATTTTAGGGGTTTTTGCTGAAAAAAAACAAGTATGACCTCTATATTAGATGTCCGGGGTCCTACTATTTTATATATATTTTATACTTTATTAAGTAAAATTTTAAATTTTTAAAAAATAAAATTTTTTGCTTATAAAATCGTACGATTTAATTGGTCAAAGCAGAGGTGTGACATGTCATGGATGCAACAAATTTATTTTTCCATTATATAATTAGTACCTTCTTTAAAATTTTCAAGAAATATAAAATTAAATATGCTAGTATAATGGTTTTTTTTATGTACTAAATAAGTTTTTTAGAATACAAAATTAAAATCAATTAGTAAAATTTTGAGAATCATAATATTTTCTATAATTTTATTAATAAAAATACTAAAAATACTATTATATACAAAATTTTATTAATTGATTATAATATTTTGCTTTAATAAAACTTGTTTAGTATATAAAATATATTATAATAACATATTTAATTTTGTAATTTTTAAAAGTTTAAGAGAAGATGCTTAATTTTAGTTTTTTGATCAAAATCTGAAATTAAGCAACTTTTCAAAAAATATAAATTTAAATATGCTAATCAAGTTTTCTTAGAGCACAAAGTTAGAATAATTAGTAAAATTTTGAAAATCATAATATTTTTTATAATTTTATTAATAAAAAGAAATATAAATTTGTTGCACTTGCAATATATTGCATCCTGGTTTGACCAATCAAATCACATAATTTTGTAGACAAAAAATTTGTTTTTTAAAAATTAAAAATTTTATTTAATAAGGCCACACAAACTTATACTATTGGTTCTCATATCCCGGCCGGGTCAGTGAGATAGGGTTTTGAAATTTTAATTTTTTAATATATTAGCCAATAGAAATTCTCCATTCATAATTATACGAACAGAGCAAATTTTTAATATAGTAAAGATTATTAATCAATTACATATATAAATATCAATTTTTACTAAAATGCGCCTATAGTGTTATTGATCAGTGCAATATGTTCTAAGGAAAAAAGTTTGCCTTTATAATAATATAAAGGATAAAGTTTAAATTTTTAATATGAAATTTTTTATCGGGTATCCGGTTGTAAGGCAATAAAATTTTTAAATAAAATTTTTTTTATTAAAAAATTTTTTTTAAAAAAAATTAAAATCCGGATCGCTGGGTCACGAAAGGTTACTTGGTGATATGAGAACCAATAGTATAAGTTTGTATAGCCTAACTATAATGTATATAAAATTTATTTAATGTATGATAAACTATACATATTATATAATAATATTAAACTAATTATGCTTATATTTAAGTTCGAGCTCTTTTGTTTTTAGTTCTAATTGTAGTCTATACTCGAGCTCTAACTTGTATTTGTACTTTTCTAAATCTATTTTTTCTTTTTCCATTTGCTTTTCATATTCCCACTTCTTACGTTCAAATTTAAATCTCTCCTTTTCTTTTTCTCGTTCATACTCAAATTTCTCTTTTTCTAAATCAAAATGTTTTTTTCTAGTTTCAACCTTTACTTTTTTGCTTTCCGTAATTATGTCCATAGATTTGATATAATGAATTTCATTTTCATTTAAACGTCGCTTCTTATTGGATTTTAGAGAACGGTCTTGTTCTAAGCTAGTACCATAAATTTGGTATAAGTATAAATAGTAAATAAATATATATCTAAATGAAATTTTATTTATATATTACATATATTTACCTGGCCCGTGCTATTAATTAGATAATCAGGATTGACGTTTTCACGATTTCCAAATATGCATAAAAGGGGCACCTGTACCAGTTTTATTCGAACTTTCATCCATGTACTTGGTTATAAGTCGTTGTAATTTACTACTGACTTGTTCTTCAGTTTTACCTTTGCCAAGATGCATAGTAGCACGAAGATAAAATTTATTTTTATTCATTCGATAAAGTAACATATTATCAGATAGATAGGCAAGTAATGATTTAATAGTTGAATTTGGCCAAAATGTAGTTTTATTATCACTATTATCTGATAAAACAGTTGTCATTTGCTTTTTTTTAGGTTTTGATTTAGAAGATAAAGGTATAATATCAGGAGATAAAGATAAAATATCTAAATCAGAGGTATTGGGATTTGGAGATAAAAGAGTTATATTAGGAGATAAAATGTTTGGATTAGAAGTTAATTGCAATGGCTTCAGCATAGAAAATTGTGTATTAGATGATGTAATGTCTTGTGCTTGATTAGTAGCATGATTTTCATCTTCGTTACAAAGTGAAATAGTTTCGATTTGATCATCGTGCAAGTTAATATAGTTAGAAATTGAAATAGATTCTTTAAAAGAAGTATATTGATGAGCACATTTTTTAGAGGTTTTATCTGGGTAAACAGATAAAATAGGTCAGGATTGTGCCTGTTTCAAAACATCCATTTCTAAAACTTGAATTTTGACCATAAAAACAAAAGGTTAATCTATTTATATTACCTTTAATATTAGCATGATTGTTTTAAATCCTTTAATAAATAACTAACTATGGTTAGAGGTCGGATCTTTTGAATATCCATTATGGCTATTCAGTAAATATTTGGAGATTTTGAGGTTCATGAATAGCATTGGGCAAATATCCAGATTTAGATAGATACCCATGCTATTATTTGTAACCATAAATATTCGTGTGAATATTCACAATTATATTGATTACAAACTTGACTATTCGCGAATTTTATGATATATAACCAAATATTGAATAATCAATGAACATCCGTTTCTAACTGTGAATATTCGCCTCTAACTACAGTAAATTAATATCCATTATTGATTGAGTTTTATTACTCCCATTATTAAATATTAATGACTAATATATTTATGTGAATTTAATTTGGGCTTGGGCTCTTCCCTCGAGTCCTTTTAATTTTTATTGATTATTAAAGCCTTTGTTGATATATGTACAGTACGTATACATGTGCATATATGGGTGATTATAGCATAATTTTATTATTTCAAAAATGCCACTTTACCTTGTAAAAAGAAGTTTCTAACAAAATGAAAAGCCATAGTAATTCAAATATGGAAATATGCAGCAGCATTCATTGTTGATCTAATGCCAATAAAACATTTTAAAACTAGATAATAATGAGCCAAACTGGTTATTCTTTACAATTCAGAAAATCATTAGGCCTAAAGAAAAAATTTTATTTATGCGACAGATGTAGTTAAAGCTTATCTGAAAGGTTAGTCATTGAAATTAAATCGACTAAGAAATTTATTAATAACGATTAGTTTTGCCACAACTGGTTATTGTGCAAGTTCAATTTTTTAACAAATGATTGTCATATTCTGATATTTTGTATTTGCAAAAGAAACTTCAAATTCAGATGGGTCGAACAAACCAAGAATGTCACAAAGTATTAAATCTGATTCGATATGACCAATGTGACACTATTAAAATAATACAGTTGTGATAAATTATTAAGTCACACATTTATTATCGTACAGTATTGTTCTATTTTTAAATACCTGTGATCAGGTCTAACTATAATGAGAAATACCCCAATATCTGCATGTCGAATATTAAAAAGGTCTCGAATTCGAATGTGAAGTGTAAGATAACCAAATTCGATAAATTAACACATGGCAAAAAGCTATACTTAAAGTAGATATTAACGATATCCAGATGTTTCTTATTATGGTTAGGCCTCAGTCACAGGTATATGTAGATCTCTAAAAATAGAACAATATATCTTGTACTATGTGATTTGTTTTTTATCACATTGTTCACATGATTATATAACGAATATTTTAACAGATTTTATTGTACTAAGATTATACTATGAATCAATTATTATTAAAAACAAAAAATTTATAAAAATTTATTTTGGTATATATGATATGAAGCATACAAAAAGAGGTTATATACCTGAACAAAGTTTGCAAAAAATGATGTTAGAAGTAAAAGATTACTTCAATATACTTGATGAACAGTAAGACGGCACAAATAGCAAAATATTAACGAGAATGCAATTCAATATAACAACAAATAAATAATGAAGCTTATATACTAAACGTAATATAAGCTTAAAAAGATGCCGTTGCATTGCCTACATTCATTTTCAAAATGGACAATTATATGGAACTACATCAAATACAAAATACAGTAGTTACAAGTTATATCAATTCAACCAATTAAACAGTGTAAATGTGTTACGCGCCATTTTTCAATTTTCAGTTGACATTCCATAAGGCGCAAACTGATGTATTAGTGTCTTTGCAAGAATCGAAATGTATCTGGTACTGTAAACATTTTTCATTCAATTTTGCAAGTCTTCAATGCTTTACAACAATTGGGTATTTTCTTCGAGATATAATATAAATTGCCCATGGGTACAAATCGTAGTCAATATTTTACAGTATACCATTTTGGACGATTCTTAATACATGTAGACAATTAGACTATATGTAATAGACTATTGATATGGTGCGAGAAGCTTTAAATCTCCAATCACGTGATTTTGTTCAATTTTGTCGCAGATCATCATGTGATATATTCTGTCCAATCAGAATACGAATTTTGATTTTTTTTTTTTAGTGAACGCTCGAACGTTTTTTTTTTAGTGAACGCTCGAACTTTTTAACAAGAATTGATTTTGATTTGATCAATATTCAATATTTAAAAAGTAATCGCTTTTTTGGGGTTCATTTTCCTTTTTTGAAGGATGTACATAACTTTAGAGAGCGCATGACACACTTTACATGTATACACTCTGCGGCAAGTGCATTTTTTGTGATGTACTTACGACCAATCAGATGCGAAATGTAGGTTTTTTTTTTTAAGCACTAAAATTTTTTTTCAATGCATACATTCTGCAGCTTTAACGCATACATTCAGTTTTTAGTGCTTTTTTTTTTAAACAATACTTGGAACCTTACAATCGGAAGCATTCTGTACCTGTCGTAAGGTAACTTTCAAAGACTATTGAAAATCATGTTTATTACTTAAAACACATTTTATAATATATAATAGATCTCCATGTATTTTCTCCTTGCACAATTTTGTAGTTGTTCCTGCTTAATCGTCTGCCTGAAGTCGTCTATGCGATTTAAACTGTTTTACGGCCCTTTCTGCATCTTCTCCTCCTAAACCTGCTGCATATGCTTCAATGTATCTCCAAGCCTTTCGACTAAATTGTCTAATCATAGGCAAAGGTATGTTGTTGAGTATTTCTAGTACACGGCATTGCAACTGAGCATAAGAATAGTCACATTGTTGACGGACGATTCATTTTGCAGCACCCCAAAAACGTTCAATAA
Source organism: Gigaspora rosea (assembly GCA_003550325.1). Lineage (NCBI taxonomy): Eukaryota > Fungi > Glomeromycota > Glomeromycetes > Diversisporales > Gigasporaceae > Gigaspora > Gigaspora rosea. Next base: position 86,560 of record QKWP01001843.1, on the reverse strand, counting down.
AGTTGCATTCACAGTGAAATTTTGGGTATAATTCAAAAATATGCCCAGCAGCTTCAACAGTCTCTGTAATCGAAGTTTTTTGTTCTACAAAATCTGGCTCCATCATAAGCGTATGCCTTGCACAACAATTTGGAACTAGGAAAAAAAACGTAATAATTTTCGCGGCCAAAGCTGAAAATAGCTAAAGCTGGAAATTTAAATTATTTCAATACGAAATTTTTTGGATACGAAAAGTATAGGTGGATTTTGGTAGGTTTATATTTTTAATTCGAAGTCCCTAATTTCCTGCTTTGGCCGTTTCCTGCTTCAATTGCGACATTAAATTTTTTTTTACTCTTTTCGTTGTCCTCCTTTTTTGACAATCCAATCTTTGACTAGTCTATATATTTCAATCTTCCAGAATCTAAGATAGAAAGAAAAAAAGAATTATATTTATTAAAAAATATATATATTATACCTTTTTAATTCCTTTAAATTTTACAATGCCATCTTTTTTATCTAAAAAAACATAGGGTGTACGACTTTTTCGTAATTATGAATGGACCAACCGTCTTTAAATTTAAATTTTTTTGATCTTTGGATATAGGGTCATTCTGGAATACACGAGCGCATCTAGCGCGTACGCATTATGGTTGGTACTCTGATCGAAGCAAAATACACCTTCAAAAAAAAATAAAAAGATTAAAAAAAAAAAAATTAGAAAACGATAGATGATAGACGAATTTGAATGATACCTATGCATCCTGGTGAAGTGCATTAAAAATTGGAATTGCCTTTTCACGAAGCTGTTTAACCATATCTTCACTTTTCCAATAACCATCAGCTTGCCGTCCCAGTTTTATAATGACCCGAGCCTCTTGATCCAATCCAAGTTGTATAGCATCAGCTTCTGTAAGACGCAGAGGACCATGGCACGCACACAAGAAGTCGCTAACCATAATTGCTGACCCTTGGCCTTTTTTTTGATAATAGACTCTTTATCTTCTACCCAAAAGAACGAATTATCATCATTAGCATAAAAATAAACTTTATCGTGGGTAACCAAAATATGGTGCATATCCCAAATTTCAAGTCGTTCTGGAGGTATAATGTTTTGCATCTCATCTCCATCATATTGCTCTATTTTTTTCTGGTAATTCATCATTCTTATCGCCCATTTTTTACAATATTCTTGTACATCTTCTCGTTCGTGGCCGTCGAAATAGACCTAAAAAAAAAATGCCGTTTCGGTAAATTAGGAGTTTTCAAAAAAATGAAGCAGGTAGTCCAAAATCGCGTCAGTTATCAGTATAGTTTTAAAGCCCATTCGCCAATAAAGAAATAATGGCCGCACAAAAAAATGGGATCGCCCTGTAAAACTGCCGCTATACACCTGCTGCCCTATAGTTTTTTTATGAAAGCCCTATAGCTCCATAAATTTTCGAGTAGTTTTTTCTGAAATCGTTATTGGAACCCCGAGCGATTTTAGAAAAAATATTTGCTTCCAATTCTTTTTTTAATGCTAAAGGAAAACAATCCTTTGGTGGAATAGAACGTAACCAAGTACAAGCCACCAGGTTGAGATCCTCGTCATCAAGCAATGATGCTTTTTTTGCGTGTTTTACCTGTTGATGGCTAGGTAAAGTTCCTTGTTCAAGAAAGTCTTTCGCCCATCCCCTAATACAACGAGACATATATTCCGTATTTTGAATACCCTTCTATAAATTATCTGCGATTTTTTTTGAAACACATATTTTTCTTTCGCCATCTAATATTAACCTAAAATAATGGAAATTAGATGTTAACCTTTGCACTTTATAAGGTTGCGATTTAGCTAATTCTTTTTTAGCATTTTGAAGATTGCGAAGCTAATTTTTTAATTCGTTATAATGATTCTCTATTCGTTGCAGTTGCCGTTCAGATTGGGCTAAAATATCTTCACGGTATAATAGGGCTAAAATATCTTTATGATATGATAGGGCTGGTGCTTTTTCTTTATTTCATGTCTTTATATTCCACATTTCATCGAGGGTTCACATATTTTTAGCTTCGTATTGAAGTTGCTCTTGCACCTTTTGTTTTTTCCAAAGGTTTATTCTTGAATTTCCTAAAATTATAATTTATTAGTTTAAAATATACTGTTGTCGAAACTATTTCGGCATACTTCGGCATTGATTTTTGATATAAAACTGCTGAGGCTTCTCAGGGGTTTCATATTAAAATCAATGCCAAAGTATGCCGAAATAGTTGCTTATGTATGCCAACCAGCATAAAAAGTGGATTTCAATTTTTTATCGGCATTTTCATGCCATTCTATAGCCTTTAATACGTAATTGTAAAAGGTTTCATGTATTTTTTCGAATAACTCCCAATCTTCTGGAGTATCCATGCTTACTTCTATTTCATTTGTAACTTTAGCTGCAAAGGTACTATCTTTATTATGGGGTTTCTTCAATGCAATACATTTGGGCGAGGCATTATAACACTTAAAAGGTTTGAATTTGAAAATCAAAAATTTTTTTTTGCATTCATATCGATTAATCACAGCTTTTTTAGGAAATCAGGTTGACATTTGATTTAACGGATATGTAAGTAGAACGCATTGAATTATTAATTAATTAATAAAATGTTGAAACTTGTTTAGTTTCATTAATTAGATCCTCATCCTTTCGCAAAGTCAATGGATTTGTCTTGTATTGTTTCATGTATGAAATAAGTACAAAGAATAAAGCAGTACTGAGTACTTGGCATAAATTGAGCTCATATTACAAAAATTAGAATACATTTTATACAGCTCAGGAAAAGATTGAATATTTAGCTAAAAACAAGTATACTAACTACCAATATTCGCATGAGTGCTTGCAGTTAAGTTCAAAGCAGATTGTAAAGCTTTTAAAAAAAAACAAGTGTCATGTTATTTGCTTCAAAATTAAGCAACAAAAAACCTATTTCTTTTTAGACATAGTAAGAGGAAAAATAAGTTTTCAAAGTAGAGATATTGAAGATTTTGTTCTCTTTCGTTCAAATGGTATTCCTAACTACAATTTTGCTACTGTAATTGATGATCATCTAATGGAAATTAGTCATGTTTTGCGAGGGGAAGAACAATTAATTTTATATGAAGTTTTTAATTGGGTTCCTCCACAATTTGGACATCTTTCTGTAATTCTCAATAAAGCAAAAAAGAAACTTTCTAAACGAGATTTATTTGTATTGCAAATGTGCGTAGGTTGTTAAATCGTAAAATAATTTGCAAGCTACTATTTAGTATGATGTGATGTTTAGTGTTTAAAAGTATCGAGTATCTTTTGCCTATTGTGAATAATAAAGGTTTGTTGGAGAGCGATAGAATTGCAGCTTGAATGGTTAAGGCTCCAAGTTTGAAAATTGTTGATTGTTTAGTCTAATATCGCATTAAATAAAAATGAAATCGAGTATTGCAAAGAAAAAAGCTCATTTGCGAAGTAGTTTGAAACCGGGTTTGTTTTTATATGTTGAAACTGATTAAACCGGTTTTAACATATCATCAGTTCCAATTTCTATTGTGAAATTTCAATCACGGGATTGCTTTCGAGCATCCTAATTGGCTGGAATTAAAAACATATGTGTTCACTTTTATACGATTTATTAATAAAATTGATAAAATTGTCAATGTTTAAAAGGCTACTACTCCATCAATTTAGCATTAAATTAAATCTAAACCACAAGTTTTATTTTTTAGAACAAGAAGAACAAATCTTGTGGATTAGTTTTACATTTTATAAATTTTTAAAAAAGGAGTAGCATTTCTTATACAGCTATTTTTTTTGGAGATTTAAAGCTTCCCGCACCATAAAATACATAATCCATGATATTAACAGTTAATGTAGATAATGAATTTGTTATTTTAGTCTTATTTTTTTTTTAAAAAAAAAAAAGCTTGAATATCTTTGAATCGCCTTGTTTTATTCATTGTTAAATGTTAGACCATTATTAAATGACGAGTTATATTCAACCATTTTTTTACAATATATAATTATAATCGTTTTAATGGTATAAATTTGTGGATTTCTCCAATATTCTGTAGGATAAAGATAAACAATTATGCCCTCCTCAAGTTTTCTTTGCATGATACACGAGATGTAAAAAGTAAACGAGCAGTGGCGAATGAGACAGCAGTTATGCGAATTTAGGAATCATCAGGTTTAGCGTGAAAATCAAATAATCGAATAAAGCAAATAATCATTATAACAGCTCTTTATGGTTAGTGTTAAACAATCCTAACGGCACTTTATGGTTGGTGTTTAATAATTATTATTTTAATAACTTTTTATAGTTAGTGTTAAATATTAGAATCAAATAATCGTTCTGTTTTTTAAGATTAGAATTTAATGTTTTGTATTTGGATAGTCGTATTATATATTAAACTTTTTACAAGAAATTTTTCTGTTAGTATATAAAAGACAGTTTTATAGACAAACTTTTGAATTATTATACATTGTACATAATTTATAATTTATTATATTTATAATATAAGAATCAAAGAAAAGTCTATACATATAATAAACTTATACTGTAAAAGTATATATATTAATGATCATTAATTAACACGATTTTTTTAAAAAAATTCTTCAAAACCTATTACCTAAGGCCAGCCCTATGAAATATCGCTGTTTATTACTAGTATAAAAATTTTATTCTTTATTTTTAGCAATGGGCTCTTTATTTATATTTAATTAATAGCATTATTGTTTAACTATCACTATTATTTATGACAAATCAATTAATAATTATTCACGATTTTAATTTATGCATTTTTGAATCTAATGTATAACATGCATATGCAACAGTCTGAGTGCAAGGCAATAATAATTTTTATTACTAACATACTTCGTTATTGATTCTGAGTCTTAATTATAACATAAGCTACCTTTTTTTGTGGGTGATGCTAGAACTATTATGCGAATGCTGACAAGGAAATTTCTGAGATACAAATTTAAATCTTATTGTACTGGATATAAAAACTTATGTAATTAAAGCCAATATGATTATTGTTTTAATGTTTCAATAAAATTTACATAATTGAAACTGATTATGATTAGTGTAAAAGTTTGTATAATAAAATTTATACTTAAAAGCTTTTCTTAGCAATACTTATAAATAGGTGATTTTGAATTATTATTTTTTTTATTTTTTTATCAATTTTTCACAATGAATTATATCAAACTTTTGAAATTATCAATATCATTTTATTTTTAATAATTTAATCTTAAATAAAATGGTATCTAATTTTCAACATAATCAACTTTTTACTGAAGCTGCTGAATCCAGCAGCAATGAAAGTAACAATAATATGGATCTGGATTCAGATAATAAATCAAGTGATGATGAATTAGAACTTGTTCAAATTTGTTCTTTTTACCCACAAATTTTAAATTCTGAACCTTCTCATTATAATCATCCTAAATCAGATGATTGGGCGAGAAATGTATTGTTTAATTATGATGAAATTAAATTTAGAAGAACTTTAAGAATGAATAAGCCTACTTTTTTTGCATTATTAAATCAAATTAAAAATCATTCTATTTTTCATTCTAATTCAAATAATTTTCATACAGAAGTTGAAATTCAACTTGTTGTAACATTATTTCGTTTAGGAGCTCCATCAACTATTTGGAATGTTTCTATGCTATTTGGTATTGCTGAAGGTACTGTGCATTTATTTATGGATAGAGTAATTACTGCTATAAGATCTTTAAAATCACAGTATGTTCAATGGCCATCTGGAGATTATAAAAAAGAAATATATGATGAATTTCAAGAAATGCAAGGATTTCCTTTAGTTATTGGTGCAATTGATGGTTCTTATATACCATTATTTCAAGCTCTTGATAGAATTAACAAAGATGTATATTTTTCTAGAAAACATAAATATGGAATTCATTTACAAGGAATAGTAGATCATAAAGGTCATTTTATTCATTATGATATTGGATGGCCAGCATTTGTACATGATGCAAAAGTATTTCAAAATTCAAGTATTTATAATCAGCAAAATACTTTTTTTGAAGGAGAAGAATATCTTTTAGCTGATTCAGCATATCCATTACTTCCATTTCTTATGACACCATTTAAAGTTCCAGATGGACCACAACAACAACAACAAATAAATTACAATATTAAACATAGTAAAACTAGAGTTGTAGTTGAACAAGCTTTTGGACGTTTAAAAGCAAGATTTTTATTTTTAAAAGAAATGAGAATTAAAGAACCACCCAAAGGGGTAGAAATTATTAATACTACATTAATTTTACATAATTTTATAGAAAAACATGGAGATACCTGGGGACAGTCAGATTATATTGATAATCAGATTGAAATTCAGCCTGAAGAAGATGAAGAATTAATTGATCAAACTTTAGAATCAAATAATACAATTCAAAAAGAAAAAGCAAAAATCAAATGACAAAATTTATTAGAACTTTTAAATTTTTAAATTTATTATGAAATATTTAATTATTTTTTATATTATTATATATTATAAAATATATCTATAGTAGTTTTGCACCTCTATATATTTTTATATATTTCTAAGTTTTATAAATTTTTATATAAACTGTTTAGCAAAATTTTTTATATTTTGGTTAGTATTTGATGCCAGATTTAAGGTTTATAAAGGGATCTGAAAATGTAGAGCATTTTTATTTAATAAAGTATTGCATATTATCAGCTAGCTAGTTTTTAAAATAATAAAACACTAATAGGTGCATAAGTCTTTATATTTTATAATTATAGCTATAGCTAATTTAATTATTTTTATTGCTTGATTATTATTTAAATTCAATTTAATTGTACTACTATTCTGATAATAATATTATACCCCATATAAATTAATTTGTTTAGATAATTTTGGTCAATTAATATTTGGAATAAATTAATATTTGTGCACAATAGATATATTCATTATATACTAACTATATGAATATAATACTATATCCATATGGGTCAATTTTGACTAATTTGAATAATATAAACATATAATATCTCTAATTGTAGATCTACATAATTGTTAGCCAATCAAATTGATTACTTTTTTAAAATTCATCACTTTAAAATACTGCAATAATTATAGAAGAAAAATAAAAAACAAAACTCACAATAAAAAAATAAAATTATAAACATATACAAAAAAATTACATAATGCAAAGTGTAGAAAAAGTAGTATTTATTAATATATTCAAACCAATTGTACACTTTAACATAAAACTTTTATTATAGTACAATTAGTTGGCCTAAATATGCTACTACATAAAGTAATTTTTATTAAGTTAACCTTTTGTAAGCTTCTAATAAAAGTTATAAAGCTATTTTTGTAATTTAAATAATAGTAATATAAGTAAAATTAGTCTAATATTTTCTGAGATATCTTAATTTTTTTTTACAATCATATAAAATTTTTTTTAAAAATTTTAGAAAAAAAATATAAAGTATTTCAAGAACTATCAATCCCAATTTTAGTAATCTTATTATTATTAGAATTACAAAAACTTGCTATACAATTTTTTTAAAGCTTACAAAAGGTTAGCTTAATAAAAAATTTATTTTATATAATTAGGAATAATGATTTTTGTTTTTATATAAATTGTTTTAAAAATCTAACTTTAAAATCTTTTTCACTGATCATCAATTAAATAAATTTTGGTAAAATAACTATTGATAAAAAAGCAATATCAATTAAAGATTGAATATAGTAACTAGAAGTATTTAAGCAATTAATCTTATATTTATTCGTACATGTATGAAAATGATATTATTTATTAACTAAAGTTAATAGTTTATTTAATTTTTTATTGGTATTGATTTAATTTGCAAGTATTTTACTAAAAATTTAGAAATAAATTATTTGTTATTAGATATCAATCTTATATCTTCATTAGTGGTAGATGAAATAATTGATATGTAAAATGATTATTATCAGTAATCTTACCATCCCAAGAACTGGAGTATTATTTTTTTGATAACTTTTTTTTTTGAAAGTTAAGGTTATTCGAATTTAAAGTAAAAGTTATATATAACAATTCTATTAATATTACTAACTCACACTTAATAAAATCACAAATTCTTGATCAAGTACTAAAATTTTATGAATTTTTACAAAATCCATGACAGAGTTAAGTTGGATACTAGTATATCTTATGAATTGTTTTTTAATAGTTATAGTAATTGATGAATATTATTTTTAATTTAAAAGTATAAAGTTTATTTTTCAAACATTATACTATTGTACAATTTACAATTAACAAAGAAATTATTTAGTACATACAAAACAATTTTATTAAGAATTTATATATACATATATAAATATTTATAAAATTTTAAAATTTATTTATATGTATAAATCATAGATATATCAACTGGCTATAAGTTAATTTTGTTTACTGACAATACCAATTAGGTATCACTTTTATGTCAACCATGCCCAATACATATATTGGTTAAGATAATAAAAAAAAAAATCTATATATTATTAATTTTTAAAAAAAACTAAGCTCTATCATATATCAGTTAAGTAGAGACAAGCTCTAATTGCAATTTATATATTAATTTAGATTTAATTCTATTTTAAAAAAGCATTTATTTTAATTATATAAATATATAAATATATTTATGTATAGGTTTACATAATTATTTACTATCCTTGCATTTTAATTCCATTTCTTTTAATTTTAATTCCATTTCTTTCATTTTTAGCTCATAACTTGTCTTTATTTCTAACTTATATTTAAATTTTTCTAATTCGATTTTTCCATTTTCTTTAAGCTTTTCTAATTCTATTCTTTCTTGTTCAAGTTTAATTTGAGCATGAAATTTTTCTTTATCAAGCTTAAGCTTTTCATGCTCAATTTCAGCACGTTCCTCATTCCACTTTTTTTTACTTTCTGCTGATATCTTTTTACTTTCACTAATAGCTGCTATAGATTCTATATAAGCTAATTCATTATCATTCAATTTTGCCTTTTTTTTGTGGTGAGCAGAACTCTTATCGTTATTAATATAATGCTAAATTTTTGTTAAAACAGTATAAATTTTAGTAAGCTTAAAAAAAAACCTATAAATCAAAATTCCCATATAAAAAAGGTGGTCTGGGGAGTGTCTAGGGTGTGTACAAGTTGGTGTTGGGAATACACGAAATGGCACAGTCGGAGTGATACGTACAGGCTATTGTACGGAATATCATGGTAAAAAGTAGTACAGAAAATTACGTGGCACATCATGTCACGTCATACGTAATGGCGCCTTCATTTCACGGAATGAAAGGTGGTATGTGTTGACTCATTTCACAAAGAGCGAAAGATCAATATACGTTTTTTTAAAAAAATTGTGATATTTCTAATTTCGCTAATGAAACTGCTCTAGGTGTTTAACAAAAAAATTCCTTACAAAATTTTGATACATGTGCAGTTAATTTGTTCATATTACATTGATTGTTGGTATAAACTATACATAAGGACGAAAGCATTTCGGGTTCTAAAACCTGAAATTAAAATTTGAAGACGAAATTGTTTTTAACCTATTTTACTTGAAAGACGAAATTATTTGATACTTTTTTTGAATAGACGAAATTATAACTACATAAATTTTATTTGCTCTTCCTTATAAAAAATTTTAATTTTCTCTAATGAAGACGAAATAGGCCTTTTTTAAAAATCAATTTCGGTGGCATCACTAGTATAAACTACTTGTATGTATTTTTTTATCACGTTAATTACCGTGCCAAAACCTGTACCATTTGGATTAGTAAAGTATCGAGGTCTAATTAGTACGGGTATACGGTCCACCACAGGCCAAAAATCTGTGCAAATCCAAGCCTTCTACGTACAAGATCCAGGTTTAATCCGTGTTGCCAAAACCTGTGCCATTCCGCGTCAACCCGTACCTTTTATAGTACATTTTTCTTATAGGGATAACTTTTATTTAAAAAAAATAAAATACTATACCTTTCCAGTACTATCGATTAAAGATTCAGGATAAACATTTTCACAATTCCCAAAAATTTCGTTCATTAGATAAAAGTAAGGCTATTTGGATGTTCCTTTTTCTGTTTCTTCTTTCTTTTCTTCAGTATATTTTTTAACAAGGCCTTGTACTTTTCCACGAACTTGCGCACTTGTTTTACCACCTATATGCAAAGCAGCATTTATATAAAATTTCTCTTTATTTTTACGATAGTTAAAGAATTTTTCTGATATATATGAAAGCAACAATTTAATAGCCGAATCAGTCCATAATTTATTATCAGAATTAGTATCATCTTCGGTCAATGGTCGTTTATTCTTTTTTTTAGTACTTTGAGACGGTGATGAAATAATTAAATCGTCACTTGACAAAGATCTTCCGAAGCAAGTAATGGAGTAACAGAGTTATTTAATGTAGTATTAGAAAATTTTGTTTGTCAACAAGTGAAAAATCGAGAGAATAAACTTGTTCGGATGAGGTTGATAAATCATTATACTGTGTAAATTTTTTTTGTGTATTATTAGGGTATACAGTAAAAGTCGGTTTAGTTTGCGATTTTTAATTGATTCATAGTTTTAAAAGTCAGGAAAAAATTGTAAAATTTACAGCGAAGAAATATTAAATATAATTCTTTAGATAAAAATGTATAACATCCCATGTGGTCTTTGCACATGGTGCTTGCATGCACTAGTTTATTGTTATGATATTTTCTGACTATAATTTTTTAGATAAAAACGTATAACATTCCATGTGGTCTTGCACACGGAGCTTGCATACACAAGTTAATTGTTATGATGTTTTCTGACTATTATTATCTAATAAAGAAAAATCAAGGAGTTTAGAACATAACAATAATTATTACTAAACTGATTAAACACATATGTACATGCATAAATATATCATAATTGTACAAGTTAAGTAATAAATTATTTTTCTTGATTGAATTAAGCTTCTACTGCATTTACTTATTTTTAATATATATATCTAATAAATTCTGTGAACTAGTTTCCCCACTTTATATAATAGCATATGACGCCATGTATATTCTCTACATTTATCTAATAATATACCATCTAATCAGAATCCATTATCAATCTTTCGAATGTTATTTGATCTAGTAAGAAAAGTCTATCTTCATATTTAATATCTCTATCACATGTCTAACTATATATACAGTTGATTATTCCGGAGGTATATAAGGTAATATTCAATAAATTCTATCAAGTCCTATCTTCGAACTTATACTGAAAGTCCTAAATTTGCAATATGCGCACTTTTTGCCACTACTGTGTAAGTCTCGATGAATAATATTTTGTGAATGAATTGCCTAACACCATGTTTTAGATGTGCTAGATTAATTACAATTTGCACAGCCAAGTGTGCAATAAAATCTAGTATAAAAAAATAAATAAGTAATAGTTGGTTCAATTCTACTATATATTTAACATACTATGAATTCAGTGAGAACTAAAATAGCTATGGAATAGTTTCAAAGCAGCACTACCTAAGTTGGTAAATGAAACTGAAAGTTCTTCAGTAGTCTCATTAATTGAGAGTGTAAAGCTACAGAGGTAAATTTTAATCCTCAATATGATAAATAGAATATAACATGTAAAAGCATATTCGAATTTAGAGATAGTAATTGTTTCATACCTTTTTAATCATGTTTTTTTTTTATCTGTACGCTAATAACCAACTTTCAAGTATCATATCAAGGGACAATGGCTTCTGTAGTGGCATTTATTTTTAAATTCAATAAATATTACCAAAATATCATCGCCCCTGTTTTTTTTTTTACGTTTAGCAGTTGAATTCCTATCTAATAATGATTCACCTTCATTAATGGTTAAAATTATGTGATAAAAAAACAAATCACATAGTACAAGGTATATTGTTCTATTTTTAGAGATCTACATATACCCGTGACTGAGGTCTAACCATAATAAGAAACATCTTGATATTGTTAATATCTACTTTAAGTATAGCCAAGTTCTCTGTAAGATTTTTTAGCCCTGAGGCAGTATACGTGTTATTTAAGGGAGAAACTACGTGTTTAAGGGTTTTCGTTTTTTTATGATTCTTTTACTTTTTCTTGCACCACACATATATTTTTACTACAGTATATCATGTCTTTTGAACAAAAATAACCCGGTTACAAAGAACTTACGTCATATTTGACGCGAAACAGAGACAAATCTTTTTGGGCTTTCTACACCGGTGTCGAGACACAATCGTCACCACCATTTCAGCTACTTCCTTTGGGCGGGACCTTGACAAGTCTTGGTGCAATCACTTTTTAAGAAAAACAAAAGAACGATTCAACCAAATGACTTTAATAACTTTGAAAAACAGATGTGTTCTTTTTTATTTTACAAAGTTGGGTAACTCCTAGTAGATCACTGGTCTAACTTAGGAGAATTACTGGGTATGACAGCTTGGGTAACCAGACCCAAGTTCTCTATTCGGGTATCCTAACTTCACCATTGGTAAAGGTTTGTCGATTCGAGGAAGAATCAATTATGTGTCTTCCTTTGGGCATGCCTTTTATTATCTGATTTCTCTCTCGCTCTCTCTCTTGGTCTCTTTCGCTTTCTCGGCCTTTCTCACTTTCTCGGTCTCTCTTGCTTCCTTGGTCTCTCGCTTTCTCGCTCTCTCGTTTTCTCGCTCTCTCGCTTTCTCTCGCTTTCTCGCTCTCTCTTGCTTTCTCACTCTCTTTCGCTCTCTTGCTCTCTCTTGCTCTCTCGCTTTCTTGCTTTTTCTCGCTCTTTCTTTTTCTATACTATAAATCAATACTATAAATTATTTGATTTCTGGCATGCCCTTACTACTAAATAAAAAATTACACACTGTTAACATAATAAATGCTTTTTTATAATAGGTCAATGTAGATCGAAAACGGTATAATTTCGAGAATTATTGGAACAATGTAGTTAATGAGTGTAAAATAGTAAGTAAACCATTTGTTTTGTATTTTTATATTAGCTTTAAACTTATTCTAATTATTCTTCTGGAATTAGAGACGAGATATTTCAGAGTGTAAAGTAGAAAAAGAACGTATTCTTTATGATCTTTCGAAAATAAATAATGAGATCAAAATGAAAGAAGATAAGCTTACCAGAATTTTGAATAAACACTCCAAAGAAAGTTCAAATTTAGATGATGATTTGATTGCACAATCACCCTCCACAATTAAAAATTTGCAATCATCTTTTGCAATTGATAAAAATTCAACTGCTATGCAATTGTCCTCCGCAATTGATTATGCTAATAATGGTACAGGTTCTAATGATGAAAACAATACTAATAATGGTGGTAATGATAACAATGCCAATTATTACGATAATAGTGTTAATAATGATAGTGGTGATTATGACAATGATAATAATTTTAGTGTCGTTGTTGGTGCTTCTATTCAACAAAAAAGAAGAGTAGTGCCTCATCTAAATAAAAAACAGGTTTATAATAATAGTAATAATAATAATAATAATAATAATAACAATAATGATCATGACAATGATAATAATATTAATAATTGTGATGGTGATAATAGTGATGGTGGTGATAATTATAATAATAGTGAAGAGAATAGTACTAATGATGATGATGGTGGTAGCGGTAATTATAATAATAGTGAAGAGAATAGTGCTAATAATATTACCGGTAGTTCTATTCAAAGAAAAGCACCTAATTCTCGGAATAAAGAGAGGATTAATTATAATATAGAATCTTTATCGAAAAAATCTGTAAGTATAAATAGTATTAACAATAATAGCAATAATAGTCATATTAATAAATTTTACTTTATCTATAGACTTTACCATTACCATCCTCTTTAGGTATTCAGAAAAGCAGAAAAAGAAAAAGGGTCTGCTCAAGAAGTTGTCCAATACATTGTAAAAGAAAAAAAATAAATAATAGATAATTTTTTATATATGTAGATTTTTAAAAATAGAACAATATATTGCTGTATTATGTGATTTCATTTCTTATTATATTATTCACATGATTATATAATTATATAACAAATAAGTGTGTATGTACGTACGTACTGTAAGTTTAATGTTAATATTAGCGTTTGACATTTGTTGAATCCAGTTATTCTATCGATTTATCTTTGTTAAAATTAGCGTCGGTATGTAATATGAAGTTATTACATTAACCTTTTTGCTTTCTAAAGCAAAATAACTAATAAAATCAATATTTTTTTTTGATTTTAAATATTGAACTTCATATGAGAAAGATGTGAAGTGTATAAAGCAAAAATGGTTTAGAGGTAACATAAAGTTAATCTTTGATTTTGACTGATTGGGATTTTTACTAATCGGCTAATGAAATTGAACTTAAATTGGACTTGGTTCTTGCTTAATGCGAATTGATTTTATTGCGTTAATTAATTTGAGTATAAAGGATTCAGTAGAATTAAAATCAGTAAAAACAAGCTACAAAGTCAAGTACATGAGCACTATTACCCAGGTCTTAACCTAATCATTATAACAATGATTTCCATATATCCTTTCTTATATTAGGCAAATCGAATAAGCCCCTTAATACTTACGATCTAAAGCTAAATTAGCAATGCAAGTATAAATCATTATAAATTTTTTTTAGGTCATAACAATTTAATAATGGTTATTTTCATACTTGTTTGGCTTGTAAGAAATTGTTCTATCTTAAATTCGAGCATAATTACTCAAGAAATACGATGTATAAGAGTATAAATTCGATTTTATAATAATAAAAAAGAATCCTAACAATTAACTTGTACGTACATATTCGTCTATAAAGATTAAATAGTTATAATGCATAATTAGCAAGATAGTTATATAAATATTTATTATAAATATGTTTTACTTTGCAAATTTTACCGATTTTTAAAGTTGATTTCAAATGGATCAATTAAAAATCGCGCAAACAAAACCTGTATTTACCGTATATCCTGATGAAACAAGAAAAAAATTTACTCAGTATAATTCTTTATCAACCTCTTTAAAATATATTCATTCTTCCAATTCTTTCAATTCTTTGTCGGTAGAACAAGCAAGTTCTTCTAATACTGTATTTGATTGTATCGATCTTTTATCTGATGATAATATAGTTATTTCATCATCTCAAAATGCCAAGGGAAAAAATAAATGACCACTAATTGAAGATGATTATGCCAATAATAAAGTATGGACTGATTCGGCTATTAAATTTTTGCTTGCCTATTTATCTGAGAATTTTGGCAATTATCATAAAAATAAAGAAAAATTTTATACAAGTGCTACTCTGCATGTCGGTGGAAAGTCAAGTGCACAAGTCCGTACAAAACTACAATCTCTAGTAAAAACATATTCTGAGGAAAGTAAAGAAAAAACAGGTGAAGGAACTTCAAAATGGCCCTATTACTTTTTAATGAATGAAATTTTCAGCAATCATGAAAATGTTCATCCTGAATGTTTAATTAATAGTACTGAAAAGTATTTATCTATTTACAATAAAATATTTATTGGTAAAACAACTATTATACATATTAATTTGATTTATTTATTTATGATCACTTACTAATCTATACTTTTATTAAAAAATTTAGCATTATAGTGCTAATTCTAGCAATAAGAAAGAAAAGTTCCAACGTAAAAAAAAAACAAAATTAAATGAGGATAATTTATTATATATCGAGTCTGTAGCAGCTATCAGTGCAAGCAAGAAAATATCAGCTGAAAGTAGAAAAAAGTGGAATGATGAACATGTTGAGATTGAACGTGAAAGACTTAAGATAAAAAAAGAATATAAATCAAAAGATATGGAATTATGAGAATTAGAATATGAATTTAAAAAAAAAGAGGTTGAAAGCTCGAATTAAGATTAAAAATGAAAAATTAGAATTAGAAAAACAAATGAAATTAAATTTTGAAATAAAATTAAGAGAATTAGAAATGAAACTAAATGAATTAGAAATGAAGCATAAGTATAGTGAGTCTAATGATAAAATTTTATAAAATTTATAAAATATTAGATATCACTTTCAATTAACCGTCAAACACAGTAGTAAGTTTAAATTTTATTTAAAAATGTACTGTATATTAAGTTTAATAAAGTATTTTTGAATAAAAAGAAAAAAACAGTAGCTTTTATTATTTTCTTATAATTTCGAATACTTACAAAAATCGTGAATTAATATATTAATATATGGGCAAATATAGAGAATTACTCAGATCTATTAAATTATCGATCGTATAGGTGCAAAATAATGCTCGTGGGCGTTATTTTGAAAATTAAAACTTTCAAAAATAGATTAAGTGGTAATCTGCAGTTAAAGGGTCAAAATTTCATAGTGAAAATCGGCGGCGTTTTACTAATTGCCTTATATAGAAGTGGAATGCCGTACATTTCTGATCATAATAAAAAACCCTATAGTAAACAAACAATAAATACTCATATCACGTCATATACTAACGTGATTTTAATGATTTAACTATCATTAGAATCAGAAAAGTTGGCTTTGCAAAGTTTAATTCGAAATTATAAATGGTTTGCTTAGTAAAAAAAATACTTTTATATGTAGAAAAGCACATTCACTCACTATAGAAATTTACTATTAAATTCCGCCGTGATTTATTATGAAATATCGATCATTTTATACCTTTCATCTGTGATCTTCCACTTAAATAGTCTTCGAATTAGCACACCCTAATGTAGTATATAATCATTGTTGGACAAATCAATTCACGCTTCTTATAACTACGAAGTTACAGAGTCTTTTTTTTTTATTTAAAACCAAAAGATCAACTTCACGTTATGCACTCCTTTATTTTCACAAAACCGTCTGGCATAAGGTTCAAAAAATTTTTAAATCAAAAAAAAAATTGACTTTATTAGTTGTTTCGTTTAAAATTTAATGTATATCTTCTTGCTACATATCTATATTGATAGAATCGCCTAAATTGATGGAATAACTGAATATTATATGATATATAATATGAAAAGTATCTTTTTAAAAATATACACAGTGCTCCTGTGCATTTGTGTCCCCTAATGTACTAATAACTAATCTTTCTAAAGTGGATTTAGAGTTAGGGTCAAGATTAGTACATAATGTGAGAGGATCATTTTTTATTAAAAATTAAAAATTGTATAATTACAATATTTAATTTTATATTAGGTTATGGATAGCATAAAATTTTTTAAAAAAGAGATCAGGTACTGTTCCTGGATTTTATTTTTATTTTTAAAAAAATTTCATATAAGATTTTTCGGTTTTTTAAAAAAAAATTAGATATAGAAGTGCTTGCTATAAAATTGCAACTTTGTATCTCAGAATTAGTTGCAAAAACGCAAGATCAATAATTTATGATTTCAGTTATTGAGTCATGTAAATATGTTTTAAATAACGAAGTGTAACAAAGATTTACATATTGATGCTTTTAAATAAAAAAAATATATTTATTAAGAAAATGACTTTGGAAATAATAATTTACTTGTGGTCAAGTGCAACAAATTAACGAATAGGAGTTTTGCCAAGAAAAAAACTTCAACAATTGATATTATAAGATACGACGCAATGACATAGTAACTATATATATATAGGATTGGATGTATGGAGCACAAAACCTATTGTAAAATGCTAGAGATTTCTGTTTAATGACAACAGTCGGAAATTCTTAGCATTTTATACACGCAATATAAATAGTTCAGAGTTTAATAATATATTACTTCTGACTGTGATTTTTAAGTTCCGTTTTGAAAAAGTAACGCTGGAAAAAAGGTAGATTACATTCCAGAAATTCTGTGCCTGATGCGTATCATTAACTATAAGACAACTTGGGAATAACAAATTATATTATAGTAATAGTTAATTATATATATAAGCTTATGTAATAAAAAATTTTTTAAGTTATAAATAAGGCTGTTTGAAATTACAACTCTCCCCCTCCGGCTCCAAGAGTTCCCCCAAAATTAAACAGGCCAATCAGAAGAACGTTAATTACATCTTAGGATTTCAATAAGTTACATGTTTATAAGTCAACCAATAATAATGTGATTATTTTTGCAATTTTTCACATAAGAGTATGTTAAACGAAATTAAAAAAATTATTTTAATTATATATATTAGGCCACACAAACTTATACTATTGGTTCTCATATCCTGGCCGGGTCAGTGAGGTGGGGTTTTGAAATTTTAATTTTTTAATATATTAGCCAATAGAAATTCTCTATTCATAATTATGCAAACAGAGCAAATTTTTAATATAGTAAAGATTATTAATCAATTACATATATAAATATTAATTTTTACTAAAACGCGCCTATGGTGTTATTGATCAGTACAATATGTTCTAAGAAAAAAGTTTGCCTTTATAACAGTATAAAGAATAAAGTTTAAATTTTTAATATGAAATTTTTTATCGGGTATCCAGTTGTAAGGCAATAAAATTTTTAAATAAAATTTTTTTTATTAAAAAATTTTTTTTAAAAAAAAATTAAAATCCAGGTTGCCGGGTCACGAAAGGTTACTTGGTGATATGAGAACCAATAGTATAAGTTTGTATAGCCTAAAATATAAAATATATATAAAATAGTATATTACATAATGTAAAATTTTATTTTTTTATTTTTATTTTTTTTTGTTTTATAACTGAAACCTTGCTCTTTTTTTTTATTAATAATATTATCACATGCATAAGAAAATAATACATTATAGCTAATAAATTTAGTAGAAAAGAAACTTTATGATGGCCTTTCGCTACCATCAATCTTTATTCGAGGCCTAACTGTTAGCTGAGTAAAGTTTAACTTTTTAAACTTTTAAAATAAAAATTGTTAACATTGATAAACCTGTTCCGGTATAACTGGCCCAGGTTTCAGTATGTTAAACAAAAAGCAGTCATATAAACCGGACTACTTAAAACAGAACTTCTAGAATCTTCTTTAGTGGTTTCCCTATAAGTCTCGCATGTCCTTCTACATTACTTGTTTTCAAGCCACTCATGATGATTGTATTCAATACAGTAGGTGCCTTTCCTTTTTGGGAGCAGTAAACGCTACAGATCTTTTGGAGAGGGTACGCCAAAATGCCCACTTTTTGAAAATTCTTCACAAACTGACGGCACCAAAAAAAGTTCATATATAGTCATAGTAAGGATAGTGGTTTTTTCTGTATAGTCCAAAATCCCTTAGAGAGCCACCAAATACTTCTTAGATTGTGGTGAATAATAAACTCTAAGCTTGTCGGCAGGTAGTCTATATACTTTATCTCTAAATGACAAGTGCCAGTTTTTTGGTGAGTAACAAACTCTAAAGCTATTAGCAAATACTCAGTTAGCTGTATCTCTAAATAATAGCTGCCAGATTGCATGTTTTCGTTAGTTTTTCTACTGTTTCTTTAAGACTTTACTTCTAAAGTGTTAGCGTATTTGTTGGTACAGGTGATTGGCAAATAGAGTTATAGAAAATCCTTCTAATGTAAAATTTTATTCTAAACAACTTTTTCTAAGTCATAAAGATAGATTATCTTGGTAAAAAAAACATTTTATAAGAAAAATAAAAAATTACCTAAGTTAGCATATATAAAAGTTTGGGAAAATGTTTTCTATACACTCGCTCGGTTGTGCACCTCTACTTGCATCATATAAAAATAATAATCATCATTGATAATTACTAGGCTAATACATAGCATTATATACCGGAGCACATCATATGATGTTCATCATATTACACAAACACGTTAAAATGCATATGTTGGTAACATTAAAGTACAAATATAGACATGTGTGTGGACAGACAAAAAATTTTCAAATTCCATTTCTAATAAGGTTTACATCATGTATATGCAAGTATATCAAAAAAGTAAAATTTGGCAAGATTTTTACAATTGAAGCACATCAGGAAGGTAATTTTTGTATCACTTTGTATAGACACTTATGGACTGTCGCTACGCTCCGGCCAATTATTATTATTTTTTTTTATCTGTTTGTTTTTTTTTGTCTTCACTTACTAACCTTTTTTTTTTATTACCATAGTTGGTGTCATTATTGGTGCTAGTGCTCCTACGGACCGGACTCGAACCAGACTTTGTCAAGTCTGAGTCTGGTCTGATTTTTGGACCGGACTCAGACTTTTATATTCAGACTTTATAGTCAAGTCTGAGTCTGGTCTGGGTCTGGTCCGAAGTCTGCAAACTGGTCTGAGTCTGAATATATTTATATGTATTTTTTGGTGCTGAACAAGTTTACTTAGTGCATTTTGTTAGAATTAATTAATAAAAATTTGTGAATCATAAGATTTTATAGAATTTTATTAATAAAATTCTATAAAATCTTATGATTCACAAAATTTTACTAATTAATTCTAACTTAATGCACTAAGTAAACTTGTTTAGCACCTAAAAATACATTAAATCGGCAGTGTTGTTTTTATTTTACTTGAAATTTGGAGAAAAGATGCATAATTTTGGATTTTTGATCAAAAAAGTCAAATTTAAGCATCTTTTCTCCAAATTTCAAGTAAAATAAAAACAAACCAGCCGTTTTAATACATTTTTAGGTGCTGAACAAGTTTACTTAGTGCATTTTGTTAGAATTAATTAATAAAAATTTGCGAATTATAAGATTTTATAGAATTTTATTAATAAAATTCTATAAAGTCTTATAATTCACAAATTTTTACTAATTAATTCTAACAAAACACACTAAGTAAACTTGTATAGCACATAAAAATACATTAAATCGGCAAGGTTATTTTTATTTTACTTGAAATTTGGAGAAAAGATGCATAATTTTGGATTTTTGATCAAAAAAGCCAAATTTAAGCATCTTTCCTCCAAATTTCAAGTAAAATAAAAACAACCCTCCGATTTAATGTATTTTTAGGTGCTGTGTAAGTTTATTTAGTGCATTTAGTTAGAAATAATTAGTAAAATTTTGTGAATCATAAGATTTTATAGAATTTTATTAGTAAAATTCTATAAAATCTTAAAATTCACAAATTTTTATTAATTAATTCTAACAAAATGTACTAAGTAACCTTATTCAGTACTAAAAATACATTAAATCGGAGGGTTGTTTTTATTTTACTTGAAATTTGAAGAAAAGATGCATAATTTTGGATTTTTGATCAAAAAAGTTAAATTTAAGCATCTTTTTTCTAAATTTCAAGTAAATTAAAAACAACTCTGCCGGTTTAATGTATTTTTAGGTGCTGAATAAGGTTACTTAGTGCATTTTGTTAGAATTTTTTTTTTGACAATCATGTCACAACTTTATTTTATAATATAGAAACTGCATTTTTAATACATGTGTTCTATTTATAGCTATGCTATTTTAAACTAAAGTGTGGCTTACCCGGTTGCCATTTGGTACCTATGTGCGACCTGCCAAAGTAGAATTGACCTTGCTGCTTCTTTAATATCTACCTCAGGTATTAAATCCGCAGTTCATCGGCCAGGATCTACAGCCTGTTATGATTTTTTTAATTTTTATTTCACCTGGACCACCTTCCAGTCCTTATCCATTTTTCTATCTCTTCTGTTACCCGAACCATATTTTTTTGAACTTATTCCACCTTTTATCTGATACCTTTTGTTTTCTAGATTCTTCTTCTACTTCCAAGTGTGTGTCTTTTTCTTTGTCCAAAACCTTTTCTTCTTTAACTTTTTTCTTCTTAGGTTCACTTTCTTTCTTCTTCTTCTTCGTTTTCCGCAAATCGATTTTCAGCTCTTTTTCCCATTTCGCGACTTCATCACAGCATTGGAGCTAGATCTCTTTTTGAAAAACGCTATGCTATTTATCCTACTATTCTAATATGATCGACTCTGCTGCTTTATTAGCGATCCCTGCTTGCAGAAGTGAATTTTTTAAATCCATTTCAATTAGCCCTCGTGCCAGATAGTTTCTTCTCATATAGCTGTCTGTCTCTTTTTCTCCTGTTAGCGTTGTGTACAAGTAATCAATCGACAGTTTCTTCTTAATCGATGTATCTAGATTTGACTAGATTTCTTTTACTATCAACTTCTCTTTTTCAGACCAAAATACTTTGTTAACTTTACATATTGTTAGGAGCTCGAAATTCTCTTCTTTTTTTTACATTTTCTGCATATTGCCGTTTGGTACAGTTTCTTTTGCATAGACTTAGTGTGGGTAGTAAACCGCTTAAGCTCTTTAATCTGAACCTCCATTTCTTATTGGCTCTGAAAGAACATGCTTTTTCTTTCCTTTCCTTTTTCTACAAATTATGAAATATCTTCTAGTCTTGACTTTCTGCTCTTTTTTGGTGAATAATGTCCTTTGTATTTTGCATGAAAAGCCAGTCCACTTTGTGAAAGATTTGTGTAAGCATCTTAAGAAAGCTACGGATTGGGGTTTCAATTGTGATATTGTTCCAGGTAGGTCTTAGTACCATTCCCTTAATCTCTTTTACTTTGATCGAAATTATTTCTCTTTCTTGTGCACCTTCTTTTGCTACCCTATCTACTAGGTCATTTAGTACATTTCCCGTGTAAGCTTTTACTTTGTAAAGTTGCAAATCTATATTCTTTGTATCTAGTATTTTAACAATAGTTTCTAGAATGCTCAGGTTTTTCATTTTGTACCAGCTTTTTGTGCCTTTAATTTCCCAGCTTTTTTTAATTATGTTGACTTTCAGTGAAAATATCTATTTTACTGTTGCTTGGAGTTATCAGAGTCGCTTTCATAATTGCCATAAGCTCTAATCTTGTTAAAGAAAACCACCCTTGGATTCTGCCTTTAAGTTCTCTAACTATTGTACCTTACTATCTACTTAAATTATTCCATACTCTGCTTTGTGATCCTCTGTACCTCCTCCTCCGAGTGAGCCATCTGTATAGTAAGTTATTTCATTGTACACCTGGTTTTTCTCTAGTGCCTGCGTGAGTTCTTGTTGTTTTTCCCTGTTTTCTACTAAATTTTGAATCAGGTATACGTCCCAACTTTCTGCAAGAGTCACATGTTTTCTTCAGATTCCTTTTTCCTCTAGTCTTCTTTTCTGGGGCTATCATATTTTTGAGGTATTTAAGGCCGATTGTTGTGACCCATCCTCCTTTGTTTTTTCTCTTTATCCATAAACTCATGTTTTTTACTTCGTTTTCTCTTATTTTGAGAATTCTACTTGTAGGAGTTATGCTTGAACTCAATAAGTTGTCATGTGCCAAATTCTCTTTGTTTTTCTCCCATTTTAAAATGTGTACCTTTTTATTTGGAGATTTTTTTCCACTTTATCAAGAAATGATCCTGTATTATTTTTTCTTTGTCCAACCACTCATTCTTTCTTTGATCTTTTGTGTAATATATATTTTTTTTTGGCTTAATTTAGGATTCTCCTGTTGAGCATAAACTCCTTGATTTTTTGGGATATTTTGGTCTTCTAATATTGTTTCCTCCAATTTTTTAAACCATATGGGTGTTTTTTCTTTCGTTTCTAATCCTCGAATTCTTTTAATTTGTTGCCATGTGAGCATTGTATTATTCTGTTTCGTAATTAACTGCTCAACGAACCATAGGTTCAATTCACAAAGTGCGTGTGTACCTTTTTCAAAATCTTTCTTAGATAATAGGCTTTTTACCTCTATGCTGGCTCACTGTGTGCGCTAATGGTCCAATTTTGTTAAAATTAATTAATAAAAATTTGTAAATTTTAAGATTTTATAGAATTTTACTAATAAAATTCTATAAAATTTTATGATTCACAAAATTTTACTAATTATTTCTAACTTAATGCACTAAGTAAACTTGTTCAGCACCTAAAAATACATTAAATCAGCAGTGTTGTTTTTATTTTACTTAAAATTTGGAGTTAAGATGTCAAAATTTGACTTTTTTGATCAAAAATCCAAAATTGTGCATCCAATCTCTAAATTTCAAGTAAAATAAAAACAAATAGGCCATTTTAATACATTTTTAGGTGCTGAACAAGTTTACTTAGTGCATTTTGTTAGAATTAATTAATAAAAATTTGTGAATTTTAAGATTTTATAGAATTTTACTAATAAAATTCTATAAAATCTTATAATTCATAAATTTACTAATTAATTCTTACAAAATGCACTAAGTAAACTTGTTTAGCGCCAAAAAATACATATAATTATATTCAGACTCAAACTAGTCTGCAGACTTTGGACCAGACCCAGACCGGACTCATAGTTGAGTCTGAGTCTGGTTTGAAGTCTGAAATAGTAAAATTTAGAGTTTGAGTCTGGTCTGATCCCAGACCAGACCCGAACCGGACCCAGGAGCACTAGTTGGTGCCATCATTAGTGCATTGTTGCTAATTGGTGTCGTTGCTAGTATTGTAGTTGGTGTCATTGCTAGTAGGCTTCCGCATGGGCTTGGGCTACTCACGGGTACCCATGGGTAGTACTACAAGGGCTGGGCCAGAGTATCAATTGTTGAGCCCGCGGGTAAGGGTAAGGGCTCCAGGTACTAGGCCCTTACAAAGATGGGTAGGGCTAGGGTAATGCTGCTACCCTACCCATAAGTACCCATTATGACATTCCACGTGACTAACAACCAATTATAATCTGTTGAGTGGTGAATATATAGATGTAAAAATTAATTAATATTTTTTTTCTTGGTAAAATTTAACCCAAATAATTACTATCAATAACCAACGCCTAACATACTAAAATTGCTATCGCCCAACACACTACGTACTAAAGTACCAAGCTTAAAGTGCCAAGCACTAAAGTACCAACATACTAAAGTACTAAGCACTAAAGTGTAAACACACTAAAATACCAATGCGCTAAAGTACTGTACCAACATACTATTGCACTAAAGTACCAACATACTATTGCACTAAACTACCAATATAGTAAAGTATATACTAACGCATACTTATCAATTAATAAGAAAGCGTGAAGCTGTTATAAAATTTGGTATGTCAGAATAGAAGTTTACTAGTGTGCTTTAAAATATCACTAGAAGTAAAAATTCACTAATACTAATATTTACCAAATATCAAGACGAACAATCCTGTTTCTGTCAAATATAAGTGACCCTATGAATAGTCACAATAAGGCTGCTAATATGAATGATTCAACGGATAATTATAATGTTTTTCTTTTTTTGATCTTTATAAAAATTTTGAGCAAATTTTTTTAGAATAAAACTGACATTTTAATAGAAATCAGCGTTTTATCTTTTTATTAGTATTACTAGATCCATATAATCTGAAAGATATTATAAATAATATTCGAATCTGATCTTTATTAACTATGATGCGTCATGTTTAATATAGTTTTGGTAATTATGATCTCATTTTGTAATTTTGAACTTTAATTTGGTTTCTAAAATTTTATATAATTCGTCATTTACATGTAATAATAAGTCAGTTAGAAATTGGCTTCGTTATAAGTTTGAAAATGCCATCAAATGTTTCTTGACCGCAACGATTATATAAACTAGTAAAAATCTAAAGATTTTTATGTTATGATAAAATTTATTTGCAATAAAATAATATTTGGAATCTTTATAAGAACACAACTATTGATCTCAATAGTGGTTTTAATTCTAAGACAATAGATACATTAATAAAAATCTTGCGAATTCTATTTGATTTCTTTTGAATCTTAGTTTTAATCAACCCGATACTATTAGCAGCTCTTTATAGTAGATCTTTATGATAATCCAATTTGTACCAAAAGAACATAAAGAGAATCGCAAGTTTTTATAAAATACTGAATAAACTACATTTGCTATAACTTAAATATAAAATTCTTGAAATTATACAAGAAAATTAATAACTGTTTCAAAAAAATCTGACAGTTACATTTTTGGGCAATAATAGTTGGGGCCCGTGGGTAGTTCAAAGGGTACCCGTATTCTAATGGGCCGGACACGGGTATTTAAAATTGAGCCCTAGGGTAAGGGTAGGGCTTAGGCAAAGGGGCCCTTGCACAAACGAGTAGGGCTAGGGTACCACTAGTACCCGGCCCTACCCGGCCCATGCGGAAGCCTAATTGCTAGTGTTGTAGTGGGTATTGTTATTGGAGTCGTAATTGTGTCGTCATTAGTGTTGTCGCTAGCTGTGTCCTTGGAATAGCTTTATATACTTTTCTCGATATTCTTGAGATGATATTGTGTGGTTTTTTGCTATCCTTGTAGGTGGTCTTGTTTGTTTTTTTTGCGGTTTTGGCATTTGTACGAGGTGATTTTGTTGTTTCTCTAGCATTTGTATGGGTGGTCTTGTCGTTTTTTTTGCGTTCGTGCGGGTGGTCTTGCTTGTTTTTTTTGAAATTTGAGCAGGTTGTTTTGCTTGTTTCTTAATATATTTTTTTTGTTTTTATTTGTGTTTGCTAAATTTTTTTTTGGTTTGTAGGTTTCTCCTAGACATGGAATCACTCTTGGTAAGTTTCTTTTCTTTTCTTTTGTTTTTTTTGTTTTTTTTCACTTATATATATATATACAGTGTATTAACTAGCTTCTCAATTTTGTATTGTAATGCCGTCATTTGTATTTGCGTCATTTGATTTTGATAGCATGATCGTTTTTTTGGTACTGTGTATCATCGTTTCTTAGCTGCTTCAAGTGTGCTATGTTTCGTTGTTTCTTGGTGTTGTGCATTGCTGTTTAGCTGTTGCTTTGGTACCATTGTTTTTTGGTTGTTTCGGAGTTAGGATTAGGGCTAGGCTTCGGGCTCGTTAAGGTAGATGTTTGTTCTTTGTGTGGATTTTTTTTTAGTTGTAGTATGATTTGTTGTATTTTTTTTTTTAAGGATCTTTGTCACTTTGTGCGTATTTTTTTTTAGTTGTAATGCAATTCATTTGTCGTTGTATTCTTCTTTTTTTTTTAATAAAAAAATCTTTAAAATCTTAAAATTTTTTTATAAAACTTCAATTAATGCTGATTGGCCGTTACAAACAATTGATTACTGTATATTTCTGAAAATAAGCTGCCTTCTAAAATAAGCTACCCCCCAGTTTTGATCCAAAAACGTCAAAACGCCTTTGACCCAAAAATAAGCTACTCTTTGTCACACCAAAAGATAATTAACAAAATTTTTGTTTTGAAATAAGCTATTCCTATGATTGATGAACATTGCTACATAGTAAAGTATAAATTTTACCAAGCAAATCGATTAAAGTCGCATAAGTAACCTTGTTCAGCAGATCAAAATACACATATTCTAAAAATTTTATATAAATAAGAGAACTTTTTATTATTTGACTTTTAATTTTTACGTTCAATAGTTTTTTTTATAAAAAAACGTAAAAATTAAAAGTCAAATAATAAAATTTCTCTGATTTATATGAAATTTTCAGGATATGCATATTTTGATCTGCTGAACAAGTTGACTTATGCGACTTTAATCAAATTCTTAGTAAAATTTATGTTTTACTATGTAGCGATTATAATCGATTGACCAAAAATTACTTTATAAATTACCTCTAATTTTTTTCTGCATATTTACCGTATATGTCCGAAAATAAGCTACTACCTAAAATAAGCTACCCCCCTAGTTTTTTTTAAAAATCTTAAAAAATTTGTTAGCAGTTGCTACATATAAAACTTTTTTTCTACTAAGTAAACTTCAAAATATCGATTAAGTAAAGTTTTTCAGCGCATCAAAATACACTTATAGTAAAAATTTGTTGTCATTTGGATAACTTTTTATTAGTACGTTTTTCTATTTTTTCAAAAAAATACTATATTTCGAAAATAAGGGCAGTGTCATTAATCACCTGATTATTTTTTATCAGAGGCCTACCCCCCTCCCTCTTCCTTAATATATAAATAGTCAGGTTCTTATATATAATTTTAACTTTTTTTACCCCCTCCCCCCCTAAAAAATCACCTGATTTTTGTTACTCCCCTAAGCTACTTTACGATTTTTTGTGTAATTTTTTGGCCAAAAAAGGTAGCTTAATTTCGGACACATACAGTATTTATTGTTTATAACATATTTATTTATCATCTATAGTAGGGCTCCGACGGACCCGGACTGAGGCTGGACTTTAGGCAAGTCCGAGTCCGGTTCGAATTTTGAACCGGACTCGGACTCAAACTATTTTTACAACTCAGTTCGGTCCGAGTCCGAATATCAAACTTTGGCTTTAGTTCGAGTCTGGTTTGAGCCTGGTCTGAAAGTTTGAGTCTGGTCTGAAAGTCCGAAACCCAATCCAACATGCGTAAGATAGTAAATATTTTTATTGTTCTGTCCCGGGTAAGTATCACCTGGGTCTAGAGATGGGTTTCATGCGTGTGTATAATTCCCCAATCATGCGCGTAAATGCGCATTAATGTGCATATTTCCGAATCATGCGCATTTTATCTTATCAAAATTTTTATATATGTACTAGCATTACCCGGTGTAAAACTTGTCTACATCATAAATATAATGTATTTTAAATAAGAACGATTTTAATATTTTGTTCGTTTATTATATTATTTAATAGGTCGATATAAATAAATTACACTTTAAACTTATACTGGCTTTTTAGTTTTTTGTAAGTATATACTGTAATAATTATTATTATATTATATATATGAATACATACTTGTACAGTAAGCACTTAATTATTTTTCTATTACATACTTTACATAGTACCTAATATAATAAGAAAAGCACTGCGTGATTAAAGGATTATTCTATACTATTATTGTTTTGAGCCATTTCTGAATTTACTTCAATTCTGAATTAAAACGTGTTCTTTCTCGATTTTTACAGATCATGAGACCATAGAATAATTACTTATTAATAATTAAATTTATATTTGCAATGATCTTTTTCATTGATATTATAAAGATGATTTTTTTATTGTTTCATCTTTTTTTTTTATACACTTTATTGAGCAAGGATATTACTTGTGACTTGTGAAATTCGTTATAATGAATGTTTAAATACTAAAAAATTCTAATCTTCAGTATAACCCGGAATTTAACGAAGAACTGCTTATGCTAAAAATATAAATAATTTGGGGATGCAAGTTTGTTATGTCGAAAATTTTACAAAAAACCTAAAAACCTGGAAAAGATAATTTTGGTTTTTTTTTTTAAAAAAAAAATTAATAATTATCTTCCATCTTCTTATTAGATTCGGGTTAGACCGACCAGATTCCTGCTGTTGCCGAAAAACAAATGCAGATGTGTTCTATGCAGAGAATGCAAAAATATTAATTACATTGTTAAAATATATATAAATATTTGAATGTATTCTTTTAATGTATGAAAAGTTAGCATTTAATATTTAGTGATTCATTTTTATTCGCGCTTATTTATTTTTTTTTAATTTTTTTACTTTACTATTATTATTATTATCGCTTTTTTTTTATTAATTGATAAATGGATAGCGGTTCTAAATGACAAATGACATTTCACGATTCACGAATAACACATGCCAATTAAGAATCAGAAATGATGCGGTACATTATATTAACACATGCCAATTGAGAATAAAATAATTCAGAAATGATGCGGAACATTAAATAATAAAGGATTTCAGAATTAAAATTCGTAAATCTTATTTTGAAAAACAAGAAGACGTATTTATTATCAAAATAAGAGATGTATAAATCTTACTTATTTTTTAATTAAATGTTCTTCATTGCTATAAATTATTTTATAGTTAATCGATACTGCTTCTAATATCGTTTTATTCTTATTAAATACATTATTAATCTGCATAATAAAAAAATTTTACTTATTTTTTCAAATGGGAGTCTCTAACCACCCCCATTTCATTGTCCGATTTCAAAATTTTTATACACAAATAAGATTTTTTAAACTCTTATTTATTTCCGAAATACACCTAGACCTTCTTTGTCTGGCCACTAATGACACCTGACGAATATGTAAATTAGAATAGAATGTACAAAGTACAACTTCATGCATAAATCATTTTTTTATATTAACAAAATAGAGTTACTTTATTTGATTGATGCATTATAATATGAATATTCCAGATATATCCATTATTTTTTTATTTGAATAGGATCCGGTTATTAGATTTTGTTAAATGTTACAACCTTTTAGATAAAGAGTTATCCGAGTACAAGCACTAACTCCAATAAGATAATCACAAGTATGGTATTATAATGATCGGTAAGTTATATTATAATCGTAACAAACTAAAAATCGTAAAAATCGTTACAACAAATTAAAAATCGTTATTGGTTTTTTTTTTTTTACTGCTAATCCCGGACCCAGACAGGTTCGTGAACCTCAAACCGGACCTGGACCGAACCTATAATCATGTTTGAGTTCAGTTCGGGTTCGGTACTTTAGGTTCGGGTCCGGGTCCAGGTCCGAAATTTTCAAAATTTATAGTTCGAGTCCGGGTTCGAGTCCGGGTCCGACCGGACCCGGACCAGACCAGACCCGGACTTCGGAGCCCTAATCTATAGCATATTTATTTATCGTTTACAGCATATCTATTTATTTATTTTACTTATTAAAGTTTTGTATTCGAAAATAAGCTACCCCTTTATTGTACTTTAAATTACTTAAAATAGTAAATTACTTGAAAATAAGCTACTCGTAGTTTTTTTTTGTTAAAAATCAGCAAAAAAGATAGCTTATTTTTGGCAATATATAGTATGTGTTCACATGATCAAGTTTGATTGTCGATCATGAGGATGCATGACCATGCAGGTGCACAGAATTTTTAAATTCTAAAAGTTTTTACTAAAACAATCTAACTTTTTAACTTAGAAAAAATTGTTTAGCGTAAAATTTTACATATAATATTTTAAAATTTGTTTCAACTCTATTTAACTTTTACTTTGTCTCTTTTTTACTTTTTACCCCTAAAAAACTACTTAAATTCGTTTTTTGTGTAACTTACTACTGTGTAACTCACATTTTACAAGCTCAAATTTTAGTGGTCCTCTTATAATTACACTAAATCACACAAATTTAAAGTTTTACAAATTAGTATTTATTTAATTTGTACAAAGTAACCTTTTTGCACCAATCATATTAGAGCTACACAAAGTAATCTTGTACTATACCAGTCATACTAGCCACACCAGCTATAGTTATACAAGCCACACAAGCCACATATTATTTTAGTGAAACTACAAGCCCTTTTATTAGCGCAACATTATACAAAATAATTTTTACCTTATTGTGAAGCTCTCTTTACTCACTATTAATTTACTCTAATTATATAATACAACACTCTTTTTATAATTAATAATTTTTAAATTTATTTTACTTTATCTTGTTTTCTTTATCACTTTTATATTCTATATACGTTTTTATTACAAAACTTATTTCAATATGCCAACATTAACTTAACAAGACCCAGATACCGCTGATTTTGATTACTTTTATACTCATCATGTACAAAGCTTTGGTATTGCTCTCTTTGAAAATAAACAAGAAGATAACTTAAAAGCAATTCCTTCAAACCAGGAACCAACTACTTGTCACACTAGAACCACTAGAACTAATAAAGCAACACACTTCTTTCGTGCTCCTTCAACAACATCAGTAGTTACATGCTTATGCCATAAATATCACACAAAATTTATTTTAGTTCAAAACAATACCTATCAACCTCACAAAGAATTTACTCAAATTGCAATGGGAAAAAAACAAAATAGCAAAACTGTTGAACTTATTAACCAAATTTCTAAACTTCTGACAATATTCCACCTTCACCTATACCTCAACTATGCCAACACACATGCCCTAAATGTTCTAAATCAATTACTTGCAGAGTTTATAACAATAAATACCATCCAAATAAATGTTCTTGTTGACAAAAAAGTTTATTATACAAATTGTGCTACTCTATTATCAATATCCTCTTCTTCTCTCTCAACTACTTCTTCTTTAAATATCTCATCTACTATTTTTCATCTTGAAGATCCCAGGAAAAACTTGACTCCAATTTTTTAAAATTTACAAAATACACAATCATCCCAAACAACAACTTCAATTTACCGATTTATACTACTTCTTCAGATATATTAATATCCACTTCCTCAACCCAATCTACTGTTCTTCCTACCCAATCTTCAGCAAAGCCACTCTCTAATATTAATACAAATAAAACTTGTCAAACTTCTCAAACCCAACTTTCTGTTAAACACACATATTCTAGTAAATTAAAATCTCTAACTAATCCTCTTTTTTCAACTCTTGGTCCACTTACTTCAACTGAAGATTTACAAGTCTCTTCAATAGATATAGATAATACCTCTGGTAACTCTACTGATGCTATTTTTAACAATAATACTAGCAATCCAACTAATTCAGAAGAACCAATTCAACCAAACGTGATACATCTAATGATTTTGATTGGTTCCAACACTATCCAATCACTAGTAAAATGGAAAACAATACAACACTTAATACTCTTGGACATCAATTTTTCAATTTCATTAAACCCCTTTTAATTGATTTTGCTTCTGACAAAATTGTTAAATCTTCTCCAAATAATAATAACAAAAATCAAAAAGAATTCAGACATACCTTTAAATACTTAATGGCATCACTAGCTAGAAAACAGACTAAATTTCTTCTTGATCTAATTCTTGAAGCAAATTCCTCACTTGATAAAAATTCTATAATTCCTTTCTGTATTATTCTTGATACTTTTAAATCTCTATTTTTTCAGTTTACAACTGAACTCTTTACTCAACTTAATTACAAAAAAATCTTATTATCTTTAAGCTCTATTCCTCTTTATAGTATCCGTAACCGTAACCAAGTTGCTTTGAACCTTGCTCGTATACACCTATTTCTTCAAAATAAATATCAAACTATTTATGCCCAAAAGTTTATTGAAGAACTTAATATTAAACCTATTCACTTCAAAATTCACTATGCGTTCAGTGAAGATACATCTAACAAATCTCTTTTTCAAATCCAAATGATGACAAATATAACATTAATGTAGCTCTCAATATTCCTAAACAACAATTTTCTCAAAACTTTAGAATTCCTTCCTTTAAACCCTTTATACAAGATCTTAATAAATGGTTTGATTCCTTCATCCCAACTTATGCTAGACAATTTACTTACTTATCAAAAACTACAACAAAAAAAATATACAATCACATCAAACATGAAGTTGCTATGACACTAGCTACTAAATGTAAAAAACTTCTACTATTCTCTTTTGATTTTCCTGAAATTACCTCACTCAGTGAACGAAGAGAAGCAGTGGCTAAAGCTACTCTCTACCATATTCATACTTGCAATGCAAATGAACATGCATATGAAATTCTTAATATTAATATATCAAACCCAGAATTTGCCAACCAACACACCTATCAAAATATTTATCAACACTACTATAAGGAATCTCTCAACCTATATCTAGCACCTACACCATCCTCTAGTTCCCCCAAACAATTTAAATCTATTATTCACTCTACTTTGGACTATGCAATCTTTGAAAAAAAAATGGAACTTGTTCTGCTACCTTCTCTAAACTATTTCTAGCTCAAACTTTCTCAGATCTTGCAAATGAAGCTGATAACTTCTATAAGCTCAATAATAATGCTGAATCAAATATCAAACGAAATACATTCTACTTTTATTCATACTTTAATGAATATCTTAAAGCTGCTGCCAAAAATGATAATATATATAACCTTTCTTATGATGAATCTATACACAAACTCCTTAAACAAACTACAGATCCCTCATTTATTGGTAGGATTATTTCCTATTTTGAAATTCTCAAAAACCCTAGACAAACCTTTGCCCAAGTTCGTACTCAATTTACCAAAAACCACTTACTACATGCAGAGCAACTTATTATTAATCATTACAATATCATTAAACCAAACTTTACAAATACTCTTTTCTATAAACCATTATCAAATATTAATAAAATACAAAAGCTCTAATTTTCAATCCACTTTTAGTAATTTTATTGAATTTTTTAAATAATTTATAATTAAATATTATGCAATTTAAACATTTCCAAAAATCTTTAGCTCCTCTTTCAATTTATGTAATTCTCTTGTAATAGAATCTACAATCTGCAATAGTTAATACGAGGTTCTTCTACAATACTTGCTTCTTCTTCTTTTTCTCTTATAACTCCTTCCTTCTCTTCTTCATCATTTTCTTGCATGCTAGTTAAATTATTATATTTAATTTTAATTCAAACTTTTGATTATTATTATTTTTTTATATATACAAATTATACTATTTATATACCAAACATTATTATCATTATCATCAATCTTTCCTTCTTGTTGCAATACTAATTCTTCTTTTTCTTCTTCTTTTTCAACATTTTGAATTTCTAATACCTCCATTTCAACAGTTTCTTTACTTGTTTCTTTTTCTCTTTTCTTTTTTCTTTTTAATAACTGCTTGCGTTTTTTTAAAAATGAGAAAATNCCCTTTTTATTAATTGATCATTGAAATCTGATTATCTAATTTTGGATATTCTTAAACCTTACTGATTTTCAAATTAGTAATGATCTAATTCTGATTATCTACTTTTAGATATTCTTAAACCCTATTTTTTTCTAAATTTATACCTTGGTAATATGAAGCAGTGGTTTGAGCGAGTGATTGTCTGATCAACAGTCTCGAAGTTCAAATCACACCTAAGGCGAGTTCATACAGATATATTAGGCAAAACATACTAATATATGGGGGTGAGTCAGTAGAAAAGGGACAAATCATTTTTAGTAAAATTTTTTTAAATTTTAAATTAAAATATTTTAACAACTATTTAATCAAATTTGCTAAAAATTTTTTTATTTTGATCTTAAAATTATATAAAATTAAAATAAAAAAAATTTATTAAATTTAATAAAATAGTTGTTAAGATATTTAAGCTTAAAGTCAAGAAACTTTTACTTAGAAAAAATTTGTCCCTTTTCTATTGACTCACCCCTAGACCTCCGCATGGGCCTGGGCTACCCATGGGTACCCACAGGTAGGACCACAAAGAGCCGGGCTAGGGTATTTAGGGTATTGAATTCCAGGCCCTAGAGTAAGCATAAGGGCTTAAGATATGGCCCTTACACAGACAGGTAGGGCGAGGGTAATACTGCGGGTACCCATTATACATATTTCACATGAATAAAAGCTCATATAATTGGCTAATATATGTTAATGTCGATCCATACCTGATACCTATTTTATTTAAGAAGTACGTGAGATAAAGAATGTTTATTGAAATACCGTCCGGTAACTATCAATTTGTGAATATTTATGCTTTATAACTTTAGGTTGAGTATAAAGAATACTAATCTATTGCATAAAAAATATTTATTAGTCTAAGGGCAGTGTCATTAATCACCTGATTATTTTTTATCAAAGGCCTATCCCCCTCCCTCTTCTTCAATATATAAATAGTCAGGTTCTTATATATAATTTCAACTTTTTTTACCCCCCTCCCCCCCTAAAAAATCATCTGATTTTTGTTACTCCCCTAACTATTTAAGATTTTTCAATGCTCCTAACGGGTTTGATCTGAACGACCCAAAACTAATCTGGCTATAGCAAATTTATTATATGGGTCATGACCTATATACTAAATTACTATAACCAGATCAGTTTTGGATCGTTTAGATCAAATCTGTTACAAGAATATTCACAAATTTAGTGTATTATTAATCTAAGTATTTGAAATAAATAAATTATTCAAGTTTAATGTAGCGAAAAGCATAGGTACAACTGGTCAATAAAAGCCCATGGGTACCCACGGGCTTTGAGAGCCAGGCTAGATCATTGAGTTCTAAGTCCTAGGGTAAGTATAAGAGCTTGGAAGTCAAGTCCTTACACAAACGGGTAGGGCTAGGGTATTTCCATTACCCAGCCCTACCCAGCCCATGTGGAGGCCTACTTACTTTATATTCTGAGGCCCTTAGGTTGCAGTGAAAATTATCAAGTGTTATTTTTTCTATTTATTATTATTATTATTTTTTTTATTTCTATAAACAAAACAAAATATTCCAAACAATTTGCTAATTTATTCTTTTCAAAACAAATTTATGCTACTACCTTAATTTTCAAATTACCCTAAATTTATCCTATAATTCATCTTAAAATTGTCTTCTGTAGAACACATAAATGCAGCTGCCGCTTTCAAAATAATGATGTTCTCCACTTATAGTGGGCCATTTTTGAAAGAGAATGATGTAAGTAGGCGGGCAGGAAAGCCTATTTACACGGAGAACCAAGATTATGACGGCCAGACCCAACGTACAGGGCAGGCTATGGTACCCTGTGCAGCTGTGAAAACTGAGCTTAAAACGGCGAGCGTTTCTACAAAAGACATCATAATACTTCAGATATCATATCTTCATCTCATTCTGAAGTACAATACTCCTTCAATACCTCTTTACCATCAACTAATACCAACTTTAACAATTATCTAATATCAGAAACTTATGATGAATCGCTACTTGTAAAAGATTTTAGTGATGAAGAAATCGAAATTCTTACAAACTCTTTAAATAACAGAAACTATAATTATTCTGATCTTAACTCTTCTGAAATATATAACCCAACAACATGTTACAATAAATTTCTTTACTATCATATTCTACAAGCCTTTCCTTTTCCACAAACTGTTAGCACTTTCTTACAATATATACTAGAATATTACCTCATGTTTTATTCAGACCAATATATTAAAATCTCTGTCAAACCATATCTTCAAATTGACTATTTCTTCACAGAAGCACATATTTACCTTCCATATGAAAACTTACTACCAGGTCACTTTATAATCTCACCTTTAGGGGAGCTACCAACCTTCTGTAATATAGAACTTAAATTATCCAACAATAATTTTCAAATACCACTTTCTATTCCAATTTCAACAACACCTCCAAGTAGAGGCTCTTTTTCTAATACCCAAGACCTTCTGCAAAACTTGCACCTAAATATTGTTATACACAATGTTAGAGATTTTAATATTGCTTCCAAAAGGCAAATTTGGCAAGACTACTGTATTAATTACAATATCTCATTTGCATATATTACTGAAACTAAAATCTCATCCAAAACAAAACTTTCTTTCTGCAACAATAATTTATTTACCTACTACTAGGCAAATTCTGAAAGTTCAATTGAAGGCACTGCCATTATGATTCGCAACCATCTTAAACCTCATGTACACAGTTGTCATACTCACCCAGGAGGAGCTATTGCTTTGGACTTGTTTTTCAAAGGCAATATTAAGCTTCGTATTATATCAGTTTATCTTTCATCTACTAATTCAAATAAAAGAAATCAAACTCAAAATCAGGTTATCAACTAGATTTTATAGGCCCAATAATCTAATCTATACCCTATAATCCTAGGAGACTTTAACACATATGATAAAACAACTAGTTTAGTATCAAAATATAAACTTATAAACTTTTTATATTACTCAAACATGTTTGATATTGGAGCCCATTATAACAATACACACTATACCGTAATTGGTCAAATAGAATTAATAATAGCAAAATAAATTATATTTGAACTGACTTATTTAATATACAATTTCTTCTTTCTTATAATCTAAATAATAGCCAAACTAGCACTCTTAGTAACCATCTTATTCATTTACTTCTTGGACATTTCCTAATGCCTATAGCAAACCTCCACGTCTTCATACTGGAATTAGTCGCAGAATTTTCAACTACAAAACAATAAGCTCAGATTAATGGACAAAGTATTCTGATTTATTATCTTAGCTATTCACCAAAAACCAAGTTCCACTCTCAACTAACACACAAAAAAGTATTGATACAACCTGGCATAAAATACAACATTGTACTATACAGGCTACAATTCAAAAAATTCCTAACAAAAAAAACTCGTAAACGAAGTTATAATCACAAATATATACCATACTATACTGCACTTCATACTGGTCTCAAAAAACTAGGTCATCTTATTAAACTCTTAAAAAAGCAATTCCATTGATTACTTATCTCACATTAATTCACACATTTTATTTATCAACTCAAAAGCAAAGTGTAATCTCAACTTCCTTATATTGCTTAATTCTAATCAAATTCAAATATGGCTTCTACATGCACAAAGTATTTGGAAACAAATATATCATGCATACCATTTAGAATACTCTCTTTTTCTTCAACAACAAATTAACCAAGCCTCTAAAAAAAGATGTGAATCTCTTGTAACTAAACCTAAACAGGCTATAAATAGTATACTTGATCACTACAAACCTCCTGTTCATTTTACAAATATTAAGCTTCAAAACCAACTTATCTGATTCAACTTTAATTAAAACAACACATCCAGTCACATTTCAATAACTGGACCGCATATAGGCCTATTAATCAAAACTTATTTAATAATTTCTGGCACCAACAATACCATCCACTATCACATATTAAGTCTGAATAGTATATTTCATTAACTTTGCCTATAACAGAAGAAGAGGTTATTCAACTTCCTAATGGTAAAGCCTGTTGTCCTACAGGCATAAGTTATGAAATGATCAAACATTTCAACTCAACTGGTATTACTATCCTTACATCCTTTTTTAACTGATGTCTTATACAAAAGGACCCCGAACATCTCTAATATAGGTCATAAATGATCTGCATAAATTTGGAGGTTTTTGCTCCCCTAAAATCAAGTAAATTTGCTGAAAATTCAATTATTACATAAGTAATTTGCTAAAAACTAAATTATCACATCTATTTTTATAAATCAAAATAATATATATATATTTGAGTGCTGAACAAATTTTCTTAGAGCATAAAGTTAGAATCAATTAGTAAAATTTGGAGAATCATAGAATTTTTTAGTATTTTTATTAATAAAATTATATAAAATATTATAATTCTCCAAATTTTACT
>QKWP01001843.1:1924-18577 GCA_003550325.1 Gigaspora rosea | reverse complement strand
ATGAAATTTTTGTAACGTGGTCAAAACACTGTATAATCGTTAAAGATCTGTTAATCGTTATATATCGTTGTGGGCAAAACACTATGTAATCGTTAAAGATCTGTTAATCGTTATATATTGTTTTAAATAATTCCGATTATAATCGATTTGTAGATATATAACGATTTAATATAGAATATGATATATATCGATTTAGATATATATCGATTTTTAGCCAGTTAATCGATAGATATTGTTATTTTTTAATCGATATAAAACGATTAACTGTTATATATCGATCAATATCTATATATAAAATTTTCTGATGTACTCTAAAATCTTTTAGAGTCAAATTATTACTAGATAAGCTTCCCTCTCCACATATCCTTCATAAAAGATATCCATTATACCCTAACATTTGTCATATATGCCAACAGGCAAATAGTGCTTTGCACTGGGCCCTCTGTCCAGATACCAATCAATTACTGGACCTTATAAACATTTCTTTAAACCAAATATTTAGTCCTAACAAACCAGATATTTTCCCAACTCAGACTAAAAATCTTCACTCCCAAATCTTAAAACTTGATAGTTTTCAAATCCACCATTTTTCATGTAAGCCATCACTATACTCAACTCTATTAGGTCTTATTCCACTAGAACTAATAAATATAATACAAGAAATTACTCTATCTTTAAAACTTGCCAGTTCTCTTACAATTAAATTTTTACTTCATCTTAACCAACAAATCTATACAAAAATTTGGATTCCATACTATACTTCAAGATTACAATACCAACAAGCAACTTCACAAAACCAGCCTATACCTTCTGGATTTTTGTAATTACTATACATTTAACTCAAACTAATAATAATAACTCTATTATAAATACCTCTATTCAGAAAGTAGAATATTAGTACCCTCACTAGATTAAATATCTTATACACCCTTCAAGTATATTAACTAATCCCCAAATTTAGGTGAGCCTTGGCCACTCTGGTTGGTTTAGGCCACAGATAAGTACTAGGTCTACTTTTGTTTATCTAGCTATATGTTTGAGTTCTTTTTCTTAGCATTAGATTTAAATTAAGAAGTTTTTTCCAATTGTAAAAAGTTTCCATTAAATTTAATAAAGATAAAAGCAAGGTCTCACCATTAACATCAAAAAAAAATTACTAAAATAATAAAAAAATGTATATATCTTTAATTCACTTTTCTTTAATTATTCAATAAACCAAAACACTTATTACACTTTACCCGAGACAATTCTAATTACTAAAATTGGACTCGAATGTAAACTAAACTATTTGGAATATTCCAAATTATGTGGCAACTAATATCACATTAGGTATTTACTGTATTATTACTATCACTAAAATTGTAATACTATTTATTATTCAGTTTGAAACATCCCAAATAGTTTGGCTTGTATCACTAATGTAATATAATTTTTGACATGGCCAAAATTAGGACAAAAAAATTTCTAGTAAAACTTCATGCTTTTAGATTAGGAACAGAATCTTTTAATTAGATAAGTTGGTAATAAAATTTTATAACACATAAAAAGTTTAATCATAATCCTAAAGTTCGCTTAATTTGCATATTTGAATAATTTCTGATTTGCTATCCTTAGCAATACCAAAACATAATTCTGAACACAGCTCTAATTGATTATGTGACTTTATATATAAGTCATATGATAGTTTGTTATATAGAAATATATATACATAGTTTTCCAGCTAGTAAAAAAAAGTTCAGATGCAGTATAAAGAAATTTAATATTTTGGTTCAGTACAACCAGCTTAAACTATTATAGAAAAATCAGTTCTGCCAAATTAGGTTCACTATTCCAATTTTAGTATAAGCAAATTTGGTATAGAGAGAGTTAACTGTAACTATATAATTATATAATTCATTCATATGATTTTATTTTTTGATTATTTTTGCCTATAACATTGCATTTCTATTGGCTAATTTAAAAAAAATTTTAAAATTTAAAATTTTAATTTTTAGATTTGGCTGAGTTATGAAATCCAAAAAATTTACTTTATGTGGCCTTATATCTATTTTGTTAAAAAAAAAGAACTATAATAGAATTATAACTAATTATAAACTATGAGCTCTCTACTTTTATATATATAGTTACTAGTTGTAACTAAATAGTACAAAAACCAGATAACTTTAACCAAAAAGTATACTTTTAAGCCAATTATTGCATAAGAATTTTTTCTAAACCTTTCTAGAATTGATAATCAAATTTGGTAGTATTCTAACTAAATTTTTAAAATTTCTATACTAAAATACTAAAGCAGACCTTAAAAAATCTTGAAAAAAAGTAATATATACACAAACAAGTACATCTATACTAACCAATAAATAGATCTATAAAAGAATCAATTAACACTATTAATGGAACAATTAGTGGGAAACAATTAGCAAACAAAAAAATTAAAGATATTATCCAGTCTGGTCTTGAACCAATAAACTGCAGTCCATTATAAGACCAGGTTGAACTAAAAAATTGGTCTGCTTTGAGTCTTAAGACAGGCAGTTTGGACTATACTTGTTGGCAAAACAAATCTGAACAAATAGAATTGTCCAAAAATCCTATTTGCAAAATTGAACAAATCCCATCCCAAATTCCAAACTCTGGTCAAATCCCAAATCCATTCCAAAAAATCCATATGATTATTATCCAATAAAACCATAAGAAATCGTTACTAGCAACATCTATAGATTATTGTACATTACAAGATTTTCTTGCATCACTTATAGAGATTAGACCCGGTATAAAATTTAATTCCGGGTTACCTGTCCGTTTATTAAACTCTTACCCGGGTAACGACCCGGTTAATCTCAAATGATCCGGTTGACCCGGTTAACCTGTTTAACCCGTTTATGATTATATAAGAATTAGCTCTTCACGTGGTTATAAACATTTAAACCATAAGCAAATATAGAGACAGATCATCCAAACTAGAGAACTATATTTTCTAAAAAAAAAAAAATAATAATAAATTTTCAACTTTCGACTAACTACTTTGTAGCAGCAACTATGCCTCATTGCTAACCTGTAAAGTATTTTTAGGGAGATTAATAAGTGGTATATTAGAATAATTTGCGAAACATAAATTTCTTATGATATCCGTCCACGATTCTCACGCGATATATATTTCTATCCGGGTTATCCGGTTGGCATATCTATGACCCGGTTAAGGGATGCTTATACGGGTTACCCGGGTAAGCCTTATCCGGGCTTAATCTCTAATCACTTATCCCATAGTGAAGCCATGTGTAAATACTGTATAGTGAATTGACTTGGCAAAAAAAAATTATTGATCGATGATTAACCTGAAATAAATTTTTTTCATCGATCAAAAATCAATGATACATGCTTGATCGAGTATGATCAGTGATGGCAATTTAATCGGCCAAAGAAAATTTAATTGGCCATCGGCCAATATATAATTATTTGGCCAAAATGGCCAAAATTTTGCGGCCAAAGTTGAATGTCAATTGGCCAGGCCAATAAAAATTATTTGGCCGATATGGCCGTTGGCCAATGGCCAAATGGCCAAACGGCCAAGTGGCCAAATTTCTTTGTATAGTAATAAAAAAGAAATGTATATAAAAATACTGTATTATATGCATACTAATGTTAATATATATTACATATACGTACTGGTTTTGTTTAAAGCCACACTATTAACTATAAGAACCAATATTCTTGAATTGTATTTATTGTATATTACCTTCCCAAAAAAAGTTAATTAACACTATAGTTATCTATTTTCATGTGCTATTACTAAAGTTGCGATAAAGAAATTGACGAACTATTGGAATTAATAAAACTTATAGAACGGATCGATATTTAACTATACGTGAAAGAATAATTAAATCTAACGATTCTTTTCAAGTTCTTTTTTAATTATAATAGTTTGCTTGAAAGTTCGTTTTGAAAGCATATTAATATATAAGATAACTTAAGTAATAATTGTTAAGCTATATAAAAAAAAAAATCTAGCGAAAGTTAATAAATTATATAAAAAATAATTTAAGTGAAGGTTTAATAACTTATATAAAAATAATTTAAGTGAAAGTTTAATAAACTATATAAAAATAATTTAAGTGAAGGTTTAAAAAGTTATATAAAAGTATAATTTGAACAAAGGTTTAATAAGTAATTTGAGCAAAGGTTTAATAAACAAAGGTTTAGTAAGTTATATAGAAAAATTACTTAAGTGAAGATTTAACCAATCAAATTACTAGTTTTATTTGGCCGTTTCGGCCAAAAATGAAATTTATATTTTTGGCCTTTTGGCCTCGGCCAATGGCCGCGGCCATTGGCCGGCCAAATAACCAAGTGACATCACTGAGTATGATCGATCAAGCATGTAATTTATGAGCTCGAATGGATATAATCGATCAATCATTGTCGCAGATCATAATTTAAAATGAAATATTTTCTCGTTAACCTGCTACCCCTCTAAAACCCACAAATACTTGTTTATTATAACTTTACTTTAAAATGAACCCTAACCCTAAAAAATGCACCCCCAAAAAAATTATTTTTTGAGATTTTATATTATAATTTCATTTTGATCTGGATTTCATTATGATCTTCCACAATCATTAAGTCAATCATTGATCGATTATATTATATTTACCAGTTAAAAATATTATATTAAAAATAATGTCATGCAACCTTGTAAAATTAAATCTTTTCTTGAAATTGTATCCGCATAATGTGACCCGATAAGAGGCTAACACGATATTAATAATCACAACATTTTCATTAAAAATTTTCGGTCATATGAAACATTAACGTTAGACATTTAGATCAGAAATTAAATAATATCTCGGGTGAAATCATATTAAAAATTTTTTAATCGATCAATATAATACTTATTTGATCGATCAGCATCATCAATCATTGATTGACCTATTGTTGCTCGAGCCTATAATTGGTGTCGATTATTGACCTAAATCGATCAATGATCGAGCATAATATAATCGAGTCAATTCACTAGTTTGTCTTCTAATTCAGAGATATGTATTACGTTTTTTTTTTCTTCTTTTGTGTCCGTTTTTCAAAATTTGGGATAGGATCTGGGATAGGATTTGGGACGGGATTTGGAATTTGGGATTTTGCCAGAGTTTGGGATTATAACGGTCCGAATGGGATTTTGGATTTTTCCATATAGGGTTTGGGTTTGGGTGGGATGTTGAGGATTTTTAGTTTTGCCAACATGTATA
Organism: Gigaspora rosea; assembly: GCA_003550325.1. Lineage (NCBI taxonomy): Eukaryota > Fungi > Glomeromycota > Glomeromycetes > Diversisporales > Gigasporaceae > Gigaspora > Gigaspora rosea. Next base: position 13,340 of record QKWP01001843.1, on the reverse strand, counting down.
GTCTGGACCGGTGCTGGACTAACAAAGTCTTAAGACTGGAGACCAGGATAGACCAGACCAGAGCTGGGCCAGACTGAAACAGACCGGGCTGTTAACATCCCTAAAAAAAAAAAATTCACTACTCAGAAGGCACTGAAAATAAAAAAGTGAGTGAATTGCAACAAAAAGTCAAAATAGAAAGAATAGCGCCAGTAAGCGAACCCATGAAGAAATATCAAATGAAAATTCTGAGGTATGTAAAAATGCTGTTACATAGTCAATCTTTTATGTTTCAGCTATCTCTAATTTTCAATATCTAGGGTTTGCGATGAAGATAACGATGAGACTGACGAAGATGACGATGATGAGATCGATGAAGACGACTACGAAGAAGTATCAGATGGGCTGATAGGTGATACGTATGCGCCAAATTTCTTAAAACTGTATATATCAGCTTAAATATCAACATTTATACTAATGAAAGCTGATATTTTTAATTTTGACCTGTTTATACTATTATATACAGTATATATAGTTATATTGTATATTAATTAAGCGACTATGCGATGTCCGCCTGTAACATAATAAAAATAATACTATATCTGATATATATACTATATACCCTAGTAGAACCATGAAAAATATATACCAATCAAATCTACACTAATCAAAACAGTAGGATTTTTTAAAGTTATAAACCTTACATTAATATTAGGTTTATGACTGAAAGTAGGGCTTATTTTATCTTTTTTGTTAGTGCGCAGAAGGTGGTTTCATATTATACATACAGACATAGGGAGTCGATTTCTAGAAGAGATCTGTGTCAGGTGATAAACCAAATTTGGAAGTGTTATTGGTTGAGGTTGATTTAAAATCTTAATACAATAATAGTATTTTTTTTTTATTTGAAATTTGATACTTAGTTTACTATGTTTAGAATGCTTAAAAACTTGCATATAAATTTAAACTGAAGCTATTTTTAATTAAGATATATATATATACTGTACTTTTTAATCTTTACGTATGTAGAATATTACGGATTAATAAATTTTTACTTATTGGTTCAGTGATTGCTTTATGCATACTGTAGATTTGCTTAGTTTTAAAAAAACTCTTTAAACTCTTTAAGTAATATGGTTATACAAATAAATAAATATGCACAATACCGAACACAAATTGGATCAAATGAATAAATATGTTGTAATGTTCTATTTAACACCACAAAAATATGCATAACTCGTAATACATTTTATAATAGAAAAGCCAGAATTATTTTATATCGATAGAAAAAATTCACTCGGCCGCTACCCACCGGAGAAGGGATTCCTTTCTTTTGAATGCAATGCTGACATAATTAAATTCTTTACACAATAATGAAGGGAATATTCGAAGTTATGTGTTAAGAAAGGGGTCGTACAATATGTGCGCGGAGCGAATCAATTAACTAATTTTTGAATCAATATTTTACTAATTGTGCAATGCAAGTAAGTATCACAGATTTGCATACCATAAAAGGAGATATACTATATAAATTAGAAATCAGGTGGATAATATATAATACTTTAAAGGCATCCCTGTAAAGGGAGCATTACCAATTATCTGTTATATGTTAATATTAATAAAATTTTAATTGTATAAAGCCTACTATGAAAGTTACCTGCTGGATTTTAAAAGTGGCGGGAATATTCTTCGTCATAATCATGTGATTATTCAATAGTTTTAAAAATGATATATAATTACTTCCTACTTCTGCATTTGTTCTTAATCTTCTTTCCGGGACGTTCCTTATAATAAAATAATTATAATGTATCATTGATAACATTCATCCGCACAGTACACGCAATTTTAAAAATTAATCATGTCGCACTCTTCACAAAAGAATGGTGTCCCCATCGATACATCTTATTTTGAAGAAATCCAGGCCAAAGAGGGGTAAATAAAAAAACCCCAATAATTAAAAATCACATTTTCATTAAATATCAACACTTTTATGAAATAATTTGAACATATTTTATATTGCGATGACCTTTAGGAAGGCAAAGTTTATAATTCTGACTTTTCTTACACTTTTGACGGTTGTCTACGGAGGTAAGCCTTCGGAACAAGAAAGAATTGCCTATTATTTGTTATTTTATTTGTATTTAAATATTGTCGTTACCATGAATCTAATCTATTTTTTTGTGACACAGGATGGAATGTTTACAGGATGATCGAAGCCGTAAATTCACCAGTTGTTTCTCTAAGATCTGTTATAAGGTCTAGTATACCTGTAAGTTGATCCGAAAATAATTTTCTTTCACGGTTAACTTTTCTGACCAAACAAAATTTCATCACATTGAATTTTCCAAAAGGTACCAGGGGTTGTACTATGTGGAATAACTCTTGATAGACCCGTTTTATGTTACAAAAGTGCTTTTAACGCCGCAGATGATAATTATACATTGGTACAATTTTTTCTAAACGGTTAAGAAACTCTTTTTTTTTTTTTTTTTTAAACCTTTTATTATTCTTATTAAAAAGGGAGCAAGCTGCAATGAATATTTAACTAATGATAGGATGGATGCTACAAGATTTGTAAATATGCGTGGATTTGATAATCTGGCTCAACAATATTGTTGTAAGTGAACTAGTTTATTTATTACATTTCACCGAAATTATTATTAATATTAATAGTCTTTTTTTTTAGATATTTTTAATCCTAATAAACCCAATAACGGGTCATCTGGTGCAAATTCTCTTATATTTGATAATTCTACTCAAAAGATAGCGCTCGCATTATGGTCGAGCGAGGCTGCAAATAACACGGTAGAAATATACCATTTTATTTACGTAATATGAAATTTTTTAATCTTACTAATCTTGTTACCAAATTTAGTTAGGTGCCATCACACAGGACAGATGGTATTTTTTTGGGACTTTCAATGAACTTGAAGACCCGGCATTTGTTAAATTTCAAATTGTTAAAATGGTAGCTAGATGCATATTAATTATATCACCTGTTTATTGTTATGCATATTACACAAGTTTAGATATAGTAAATTTTCACATTTTATTTATACAAAACTTTCAGCCTGCAATTTCTTATGTATATTTTGATAGAATCGAAAAATACGATGTTGTAAAAACAGATGCCATAACTGGTGGTGGTACAAGCTCGGGTACTCAAACTCTTCCGGGAGCAACTATAGTGTACGAAACAACGTTCACGAGCTTTGCTATTGAAGGATTTCAAATAGATTCTCATCTTTGGGTACTTTTTAGGATTATTCCATCTAATTATGTAACTAACGTAAAAACAAATTCTCAAGAATATCCGGTACAGATTTGGTTTAGCAGAGTGGAATTCTCTCTATTCCAGCTGGCTGCTAACATGGGTGGTTTTATAAGCATCCTTAGTGCTGCATATTTTATTTTGTTAGGATCACATAGAGTAAATCCTTGGGGTGTTGTACAGCGTTATGTAAGAACTTCAAATTTAATAGTTAAATTTATAATTTCTCATAATTATTTTTTTTAATTATTTTTTTAATTAATTTTTTAATAGATTCTTAAGTCGGTTCCACCACCTCCAGAATTTGGTACTTTCGCGTCCAAACTTTACACAGAACATTCGAATATTCGCCCTCATGATACTGAGGCCAATTTTTCGAATAACTCATTTCGAACTTCAGGAAAAGGCCTTTCACTGTTTAATATACAAACACATCAAAGTGGGGTTTCACAACCCGATACTCCACAATCACCAGAACAGCAACTACATAGAGAATATATGGAACGATATATCGAACCATCACCATCCTCAGACATGGATGATCCAAGAATACATAAAATAAGGAACGAATTGAGAGCCGAAGTACAAAGAACAATTGCTAATGAGCTAGCGAAACTAAAATTATTTTTAAGTAAATATTATCTTAAAGATGTAATAAAGATAAATTAATAATAATTAAATTACTTATGTACACATGATTAAAAATTAGCAGTAATGAATTCATCATTATATTTATAAAAATTATAATAAATGTACAATTATTGCTTTAATAATGAAATTTTATTTTTTCTTTTTTTTTTAAAAAAATTATTATTATGTTTCTTACTATCAAATAATCTGTTTTACACCGTGATAACTTCACCAATGCATCCTGAACACCTTCCAATCTCAAAATCGCCACTAAATTGAGAAAATGAATATCGACGGTTTGCACTATTTGGTGGCGATAAACCAGTACGATGGGTTGAATCATTCCGTTGATTTTGATCAGAATTGTAAGCAGCATTAAATCGTCGACCAACTTCACGTGTAGTACCATTACCCACTAATATAGTTCCATTATTATGACCTACACTCTCTTTCATTGAAGTAAGAGTGCTCTGAATTTTAGCAACTTCTTGTTCCAGTCTTGTAGCTCTTAATTTCTCTTTTTCAATTTCTTCCGTCAAATTTAATTTATCATTATTAATCTCTACGATTTTGGCTTGTAACTCAGATAATTGAGAAATCAAGTTTCGATTATCGGATGATAACCCATCATTTTTTGTTGTAATATCTTTAATTCGCTTGGTCAATTTTGAATTTTCTAATTGAGAATTTTGCAATTCCGAGGAAAAATTGTCATGCTCTCGATGCAATTCATCCACTACAGCTATTTTTAATTTTAGTTGTTCATTAACTTCAGCAAATTCAATTTTCAAAGTCTCAAGTTCTTTTGATTTCTCCTCGAATTGTTGACTAATTTGATTCTTATCATCAGTTAACGATTGAATTTGATTAGCCATTGATTCGAACTTTGCCGTAGTTTCACGTGATTCACGTTCGGCAATCAAAAGCTTGCTTTCTTTTTCAGAGAGTTGTTGCTCCGCATTAGTTAATAGATGTCTTAGATTTGATAATTCTATTTCAAGTGCTTCACATCTATCCTCTTTATCTTGAAGAGTTTTTTGTAGTGCTTCTACTTCATCAGATGCAGAACGAATGTTGGCTTTTTCTGTAGTGAGTTGTTCAATTATCGAATCTTTATTGTTAAGTTGAGACATAAGTTGCTTATTATCTTTTTCTAATTGTTCAACACGCGTATTCTGAATTATAAATTTTTAAAATTAAAAGAACGTTTTTTTGAGAAAGAGAATTTAAATTGAATTTATTAATAAGATTAAAAAAAAAAGAATACAACACCTGTGATTGCAATGATTCTATTATTTTTTTTTTCTGCTCATCAGAATCTTTCAATCGGTCTTCTCCATTTCGAATTTTTTCTTCTAATTCACTATTCTGACGTCTTAAAGCGTCAACTAACAATTGACCTTCTTCCAACAATTCCTCACTACTTTTAAAACGATCAGCCATTGCTGAATACTTTTCTAATTCTGATGCCAACGCAGTCTTTTCTTCTACAAGCAAAGCGATGGTCTGCTGTTGCATACGACATATATTAGCAAGTGCTTCGAAAGAAAAAGGTTCATCACCCGATATGCCGGGAGATACTGTTGTGTTCTCAACAGGAACAGAATCAATCGAATTTGATAATATGTTCGTTTGAGGTTGTTGTCCATGAGGTAATGTTACTGGTTGTAAACCTTCGACTAGAGAACCATGAGATGTCAAACTAGAAGTCGAAAACGATGTAGGATTTAATGTTAAATTTTACAAAATAAGACTAAAATTATTATTGATAATAAACAAAACCTACTTTAAAGCTTGGTTTGCTGGTGCTTCGCTGTTACTTGACACAACTTCGGCATGTGCATTGTTTTCATCGATTGTGCTTATCCTGTACCCAATTGTAACGACATTAGCGAATCAAATAATATGTGTTAAGCTAATTTAATTGATTCTCATTTTTTTTTTTTGTTATCAGTACTAATAATTTTTTATCATTGCCCTTATAGCAGGGTTCAATCTTAGATGTTCTGTAATTTTTTTTTGATCATCATTCTATAAATACGAGATCCTCATTTGATTAATAAATTAACAATACTTACTCTTGACCAGTTCCATCTGTTCTAACACTTCCAGAATCCGAAGTTACACTGGACCTTCTGGTACTTGTTGCAGCTGTAGATTCCAAGCTTGTCCTGCGTGTTGAAGTTGACGAGCCATCCGTAGAAACATTTGTGGCTTTTTTTTTTTGATATTTCCTGAGCTAGACACAAAGTTAAAATTTGAGCTAAAAATTTCAATAAAAGCGAAATTAAAAGCACCTTTTCAATAAAAGCGAAATTAAAAGTACCTTTTTCTTGGCTGCCAATAGTTTTTCTTCCCGCGCAGCTTCACTTTCCATATTGTCAAGTTTTCAGGCTTTTCTTTTTTATTCGAGTGTATAACGATAATAAAAAGGTTGCAGTTCTGTCAAAATCAATTAATCATATGAAAATAACCAAGATTGGCGAACTTAAGTTGATTTTCGTGTAACATTCGGAGCAAAGCTTTGATAACAAATAAATATATTGAGCTTAGCATTTCAAATTCTATGTAAGAAACATGTTTGATACCTAAATTTAAACCAACGAAAATCTATCCGATTTGAAGATGCTGCAATAAAACGTAGTGCAAGATGATTTGTACATACCGCGGATATTTTTATAAGGGATATTACTGTATTATATGAAGTACATTGGTAAAAAACCTTATTTATTTTCAATTTTTTTATGGATTTATAAAAATTAAAAGCTTTTATTTTGGTTTATAGATGAGTCTTTCTTAAAATAAAAAAAAAATAGTTGGTAGTTAGCACTCGGTGGTACGCTTGATTGCTTTTTATGTAAATTTTGGGTTGGTTTCATCGCTCATGTTCGGTCTTTCGAAAGATTTCGCATATGCAATATATTTTCGAAATATTTCGCAATGTATTTCGATATTCTCCGGTTTAACTCTTTTAGGGGGACGTCTAAAGCGGAGGCAACTCACATTTTAATAATTTTTTCAATTAACTTTAGGTTAGGGTCATCTATATTAGGATTAAATTAGGTTTTAGGTAGTTATATAAGCAAAATGTTATCGAGGTAGGTTCAGACTGCCGTTTTTTGTACTTTTTGCTTTGCTTCGCCGACGATCATCAAAATTCTATGATTTGATTGGTGGTTGATGAGCCCCCTCTTTTACAAGCAACGCTTCAAAGCAGCTCAGGCGCAGTGCAAGCGCATAGCGCTCAAAAATTTTTTTCGCTAGTCAAATAACAGGCGAATATATATGCGACGAAATGAATGACGATTAAAAAAGGGCAAAAAGGCCTCAAACTGCATACAATGCAATTACCAAACTAGAAGATATTCTTGTAGCGAAATGAATGAAGGGCAAAAGGCCTCAATTTGCATACTATGTAATTACCGAATTAGAGATATTTCTAATAAACTGACTCAATTTTGTTAATAAATTTTTAAAAAACTAATCAGAATACCATACTCCACTTATACCATCAATGCTCTCTTATACCCTTTTAAACTGCCATTTTATTTACAAAAAAGTAATTTCTATGAATTACCAAAAAAGAAATGTCTCATATATATACCTATAAACCTTAGTCTAACACTAGCAAAGAAGATAAAAGGAAAATAAAAAACATTAATTTATACTTTTGAAAAAAAAAAACCAAATTATAACTTTTATATATATATTATTAGAAGACTTACGAAGTTCTTTCGTAATTAAGTCGTTTTTAAACGTTCACGATAAAGTCGAATTCGTGGCGGATCTACTGCTTCGAAAGATTTTGTATACGCACATTTTAAGTAATTTAAACACGTGAATAGAATAAACGTTACCAATAAGTATTATAGCTTATCTCAAAATCCTCAATCTAACAAAAAAAAAAACTCATTAATGCACATATGTGGGAAAAAAAAAGAAATATGCACGTAAATATTTATATATAACCAATAGATGAATTTAAAAGACTAATTCATGGAGAAACTACATTTTTTTTAATTATAAGTGCAATCATTTAATAATGGTTAGGCACAATTTGCCTCAGGTGTCAATCGGCCTAAGTTAGAATAGGGTTAGGGTGAGTTCGGGTAAGGATTAGGTATACTTAGGCCAATTGATATCGATCAGTTAATGCTATCCAAAAGATCGGCATCCGAGAGTCTAAGGCAATATATCGAGATATCTACATTTCTGCATTTTCATTATCAATTTAAATTAAAAAATTTACTACATAAATTTCAATACGATTCGTCTCATTAACATTATTTAAAATTGTAATTTTCATATTTATATGGTTTTTTAGTCGACATCAAAAAATGAATACTGCAAAGTGAAAACAAGTAAACAAAATTTTAAGTCTTCATTGACCTCACGAAAAACTGACATCACGCACTTAATAATCAGTGTTCTCAATAACAAAATATAGGTAACGTAAATACACATACTTTCAAAATGACAATAAAAGAAAAATCCAAAATGCACACTCACATTAAAAAAATTTAACACGTTAATCATACACTTAAACTACGTAATATTACAATCCTTCAAGACCAAAAATTCTCTACAATCATATTACCTCAACCTTCTAATTACTAGTAAATATCAGTCCCTAATTGACCTTAATTGTTGACTAACCAAAGGCAAATCTTTGCGATCGACTACTATGACCAAATAACTTTATTTCATTCATCCCTTATTTTATACATCTAATTTAATCCTTATAACTGCGTTTAAAAATACCATCCATTACCAATACAACATATTGTCCCCTAATATTTCGGCATCCTAAATTATTTACGATTTAATCTGCTAAAAATAATTTAGCCATTTAAATTACGTCAAAGGCAAAATAATTTAGACATCCATGTATTATACACATCATTTCACGTATTTGTTCATAAACTTTCGATGAAAATCGCTGCGAAGAGTGTCATTAATAAACCTTTTTTTAGGTTTATCATCTACTCCACGTGCTTGATTCTTGAAGATTACGTCATCGTCCCATCTTTTATATATAAAAATAAAATGAATCAATTTTTGCTTTACTTATTTATTATTTACTATCCCCCCAGGTAATATATTCTGACCAATAACATTAAACTATTGCTTAATAAATGTCAGCGCCCCAATTAGCTTACCTTCTTTTTACACTGAAATCCTTACGAAGCAGGGGATTTCCGTTCATAGCTTCTTCTTGTCTTTGTCGTTCGGCAGATTCCATCTTTTCTAGCTCCTTTAATTGAAAATTTTTATTAATAGAGCTCAGAAGAAATAGATCAAATAATAATATTAAACAGATGATGTCTTACCATTCTTTCTTTCTCTTCTGCACGCTCTTTTTTAATTTTTTCCAACTCTAATAAAAGTGCTGCTGTATCATCTTCCTCTTCTTCTTCATCGCTAAACACCGAATTTACAGTTACTTAACGATCGGTTTAAGGTGCTTACGGCAAGATAATAAAACAAAATTATTCGTACCTTGAAATATCATCATCACTATCGTCATCACTGTCGTCCTTGTCTAAAGCGGCAGTTTCCAATAATAACCGACGCCGAGTTTCTGCGTATTGATTCTCGCCCGCTGCACCAGCTTCACGTAACTGTTCGCCTTGTATTTTTTCAAAGTGTTCTCTTTCAGCTTTAAGGAGTTCTTCTTTAAGATCAATATTTTCAAGCTCTTCTTTTGTAAGCTGTCCTGTTTGTCTATATGAAGATTAAAAAGAATTCTAAAGGAAAAAAAGAATATACTAGCAACACAAGTACCTGAATTTAAGTTTTGTGTGAGCTGCAAGATCTCGTGAACTGTATTGTAATGTTGGTGCTTTACTGTCATAACCACGAGCTGGGTCAAAAGTTGGTCTAGCAGCTGTTGTCATTGTTAAAGAAAAGGGTGAAATAACGAAAATTTTTAAATTGCATAAATATTTATATACAGTCACCCCTGACTATAGTCACACTTGCTATAGTCACCTTAATAAAATCACAAAATTTTTTTTATTTAATTTCCCCTATTTATAATCACATACTTTTTAATACAGTTCGGGACATCCACTGCGCCAAATTTGGACAGGGACACCATAAAACACTCATAAAACATCCACTTTTTGTAGATAAAAAACATCCAAATTTAAGGTTAACTTTGATTGGTCGACATCACATGATTAAGAAATAATTAATTTTGATTGGCTAACTTATGTGATATCTGGCAAATTTTTAGATTATATATAAAATAGACAATATTTAAACTGTTATAGCTTTTTATAAAACAAATAATCAAAGAAAATCCATGTAGTTTAGGTTACAAACTATCAATTCAAAAGAGGGTTTTTTGATTTAATAGTTTTTTATTGAGTTATACTACTTTTAAAAGACCAATAGTAAAACACAAGAATTGCCTGCATGTACCACCATTAGAAAAGGCAATTTATAAGGTGCAGGTTTCAAATAACCTTTTTCTGAGATAATGGTGTCAAATAACTTATGGTGACGATAGTGATGTTTTGGAAGAGGTTTTTACCTAACAGGTTATTAATTTTTTTTATTCATTTATCTATACTACAAGGAAGGAATGGGTGACAAAAAAAATTGCACTGAATAATAATGTTTCGAAAGTAAGTTTCTGCCTAACAGGTTATTACTTTTTTTATTCGTTCATTTACATTATATGTGCTAGTGTTCCGCAAGATCCGATCCGAGATCCGGATCCGATCCGGATCCGGTGCTTCGGATCGGATCGGATCCATGATTTATAAGATCCGTCGGATCCGTCGGATCCGATCCGAAGATCCGTTTGGATCCGTTTGGATCCGTTCACGCTGATTGGTTGTGTTATGTAGACTCTGATTGGTTAATATAAACCGTCATTAAAACGTAATGATAATAAATCTTATGAATTTGATATGCGAACTTGCTTTACTAACTTTAATTTTATATGGACGTTGATAAATTGTTCAACATCACAAGGTCTGCCAATCAAATTGTCGCATATCGATTATAATGTCAACACAAATCTTAGGACTCCGGATAATTATAAAAAAGGTGGCACTATTAAACCGGACATTCTTTTGGGCCGGCCCAAAAAAATGTCCAGTTTAATAGTGCCACCTTTTTTATAATTATCCGGGTCATTATTACTAAAGTCGCGCAATTTTTAATACACCCATATAAAAATACTCGAACTGATAAGTCTTTTAAATTTTCAATTATTTGCCAATGTTGTCTTTATTTTTAAAAAAGTACGCACATATACATGTTTACCTACTAATTAACCCCTAACTCTAATTATACCCTAAATCTAATTATAAACTATCCCTAATTATAACCACTAACTAACACTAATCCTAACCCTAATCGCTAACTAACCCTAACCCTAACTAACACTAAATGCTACATCAACGATCCTAACCGCTAACTAACAATAAATGCTACATCAACGACCCAAAAGCGACAGACTACACCAATAACTAACTAACCAACACTAAATGCTACCTACATCAACACCCAAAAGCGACAGAA
>QKWP01001842.1:70041-104705 GCA_003550325.1 Gigaspora rosea | reverse complement strand
AAAAAAAAAAAAAAAAAAAAAAAAAAAAAAAAAATTAATTTTGCAATATGCCTTTATCTTGTATATATTCTTGATTATGGATTAACTTGAGAGTTACATATAACCATCGATTTTGATTTTTCCATCGAGCTTTATAAACTGTTTAGAACCCACCCTTTTAGATTTCTTCATCATCTTTTTCAATTCCAACTCTATGCTGATAGTAAAATGATCGAGATTTAATAATCCTTCAGCATTTCCAAATCAGTAGATTTTTGATAATAGATAAAAGCCTTATTTTTATCTTTTCTGACACCAATTCTATAATAGTAAGAAATGGCACTTTCGAATTCCTATGGAATTACCTGCCTCAGCAAACTTCAAATAATATAAAATGCTTTATGTTTATCGATTTAGACTCCTATTCTTCATATGTTTCATCAATACCCGGTTCCTTTTCAAGGATTTTTGACAAAAGTTCTGATGTCTATTCATCATTTGTATCAATGTTCAGTAATTTGTTCACATCATTGAAAGTTCCTTTATATTTTTCCTCGGATAATAGGCTTCTCCTCGATATCTTAGTGCAAACATGTTGTGTGGTTCAATATCAAGCAATTTTTTGTTATATCAATAATTGCATCGATCCACTGCTACAGGTTTAAGCCGGAATCCTTTAATATAACTATCGGGTTTCTGATTGTTGTTGAGAAGTCCATATCTCACAGTCACCACCAAATGTTACGGGGTGAATCGTATCCTTTTAATAAGATAACACAAAATTATATGATTTTGGGTAATAAGGCAATTCGCCAGAGGTGTGACGTTGGTGATTTGGTATTAATTATATTTTAATTAATTTATTAAAACGATTTATTAAGAGAAATTTATTAAAGGTAATTTAATTATAGGAATCCTGTAGGATAATGATTTAACAACAGCGAAATCTCACTGCTTCTATAACTTCCAATATCTTAAAGAATTCATGGGGCTTAGGAGTAATTAACTTAAAAGAATTTAAGAAACTAATTCTAACGTAGGGGCTCACAATAATAATTACAGCATAAAAAGACTTTGCTTCGCTCATTGCAATATTTTATATTGCAGCCACTTGTAATTATATTTTGATTTTTCTGTTGCTTCGTACTTGTTCTTCAGATGTTTGAGTTTCGCGTTTGTTTGTTTATCTTATTCGGCCGACAAGCCTTATCCGTGAGTGTAAACATTTAGCCTCAATTTGGTGGCGTTTACTTCCTTTTATCACAAGTTTACTGTGCCCTGTTTCGTAGATCTGTCTTTTGCCCGTGACAATTCTGTCCGAGGATTTAGGTCTTTAGATCAGAGTTTTAAGGTTACTGCGATGATCACAGGATCGGAAGTTAAGTGGTTGGATTATTTGTTCCTAGGTCTTATTTTTGCGATTAGTTCTAGTCACTAATATCCAATATACTGCTTATCTTAACTCTACGCGGTGCCAGGGTTTTAATATACTATTCCGATCGTGAGCTTTAGTTCACGATTTTCACGTGGTCATTGGTTACGATGCGCATTATTAATAAAAATGGGTTATCATACGATTAATCAATTTTGGATTTATTATAAAAAGTGGTGTTGTTATAATTCTAACTCTTTCTCTTTATTCTTACTAATAGAAATCATTGGTTCTACGAAAATCATGAGACAAGAACTTATGCGATAACGACTTTATTAATATTACTAATATGATTTCGTAGTTATGAACTCGAAGGTGAGTTAGTTTTTATTTACGGCAAAATCAATGGTCTTAATAGGGATCCTAATTCTAATCTGGATAACCGTATATGACAACCCAACCCACTTTAATCGGGTGATTTTTAACAAACCGTTTTAGGGTTACTAGGCGGGTTACCTATTAATTCCTAAATCTGATTGGATAATTAATATTTGCGGTATTAGAGATTAGTTTCATGAACTATTTATCCTTTTCGATTCCAACTTTATTTTTATGGAAATAACCAAATTTAAACATGAAGAGTCTGAAAAATTAATCGGGTATCTGGGTCACCCGATTATATTCGAATGGCCAGTTTTAGTTTCGGGTACCCGGTTGAAGAAGATTTTGGCCCGACGGATTACGGATAGAGATTGGTCTATAATATAAATACATAAGGTATTGACTCTAAGTACTTTATAATTATGAAATCAGATAACAATCAAGTGATATAATTAGGAGTTTCAAAATTAAATCAGAGAATATTTTTTTTATTTTTCGATTTATAATTCAATATAGTAAAAATGCTATTTAAAAATTCCTCGAAATGCGTCACTTATTTGTTAATTTTGAAACCCCAATATATATATCTATAAAGTTTGGCCGATGATAAATCGTTTTGCAAAATGGACAATCGACTCAGTTCCTGAAAAATTTTATCATTCTAGTTACTTTAGTGCCACCATTTATCATTATTACAATTGGTTATTCTCTCAACCAAAGACATTGATCTTATTGTTTAACCAAATGAACACATACTGAAACTATTAAAGTCTGTGTGAAGAAATGCATCTCACTAATTTACAGATACTATTTTATCTGCAAAATTGTTAAGAGATAATAAAATTATCTATTTTTATTGGTTTTCTAATTTATACTAAAATCTTTTTAAATTCTTAAGATGAGTTATTAATAATTGAAATAAAGCAATTTTTAACAGTGATGGTAAATGACCTGAAATGACCCAAATGACAAATGACTACAGTAGTCATTGGGTCATTTCGAGGCTCAAATGGCCTAAGAAGGTCATTTAACATATGTTAGTTAATATTCTAATGCTCTTTAGCCAATCAAAATTGGCCGCCAAAAAAATTTCAAAAATTGTAACTTAAAGTCAATTAATATTTATGTCTTAAGTAAAGTTGTTCGAAATAATAAATTGCATATTTCGAACACCTTACTTCAGACATAATTATTAATTGACAGTAAAACTTAGGACTTTAATATATAGCTAAGATTATCGATAAAGAAATAATAAAGTTTGATAACTTTTTATACGAGCAATTCGACCAATAAAATTATTTTATATGCCAATGACCTAAATAAACTTAATAACCAAAATGATCTTGTCATGATTTAATAGCTTGGGGTCGTTTAAATTTCGATCAAACGATCGAGTTATTTATTATTCTTAGGTTGGGCCGACATATAAACTTTTATTGGGTTTGGGCCGAGTCTACAAATACCTAGCCCAACCCAGCTTACTTCGAAACCTATACGTATGCATTATCGTTATGCAGTTAAAGTTGATCAATCTATGTAAAAAATGCTAGATATGGGATACAAACTCTATATGCACGATGGCCCAATGGGTCTCTATCATTTTTTTGACAACCTAATGCGGGCGGGATTTTGGCATTGTCGGGAAGTGGTTGTCAGGAAAACAATAGTCCGTGGCCCAATGACTGAATGACCCTCAAATGACCATGGTCATTTGGTCACGAGTCATTTCTAAATGACCCAAAATTGAGATGACCGTTAATGACCGGTCATTTCAGGGTCATTTGAAGTCATTTGAAAAATTTGCAAATGACCAGGTCATTTACCATCACTGATTTTTAATACAACTAATACTTTCTAATCGCAATACGTCCGTCAGAAACCCTTTTTGTACACATAGATTGTATATACAAGTCATAAGAACCATTTTTGTGTTAATAATTAAAATTCAAAATTTTTTATGTATTTAGAGACTGTATTGTGACGATATCAATTCATTACAGACCTGCATAATTAGTTCTTTATATTAACCTCAATTTATATTTATAAAATGAAAGTTTCTCTATCATAAATATATATATATTTAGATAAATTTGGATATTAAATAAAGGTCAATCCTTTGAAATGTGTGCTACTACATGTCGCACTAAAAGAGAATAATAAAAATAAATATCCATAGAATTTCTAATTTTAGTTAACATTAATTATAATCTAAGATTAAATATCGGAATTTAATCCTTGAATTTCTCTCCATACATATTATTTCTAAATAAGTTATTAAGAATGAATTATTATATTATACTTTTTATTAATGGAATCTGATGCTAATAGGTATTCGTAAAACAAAGAATCATTATTACTTTTTATTATTTATTGATTACACAATTTATAATGGGCGAAATTTAACATAAAAGAACATATTTCAATCTTAAAAAATCAACCAACTTTTACATCATTTTCACAGTTAACACAATTTTATTTGGAAGAATTCATATTTATACACATTTTTTAATAAAATTTCAATTAACTAGTAAAATAGAAGATGGGTAAAGAAAACTTTAGAAAGCTTTATAAACGTATTAAGTCAGAATTAGGAGATATCAATTGCAAAATTTCACACTTTAGCGATAAATTTGACGAAAATAAAAGTTATGCTGGTATGATTGTATATGCGATTGATGGGAAATTTACATGGAAAAATACAGGAGGCAAAGCATCAGGACATGAAGGAAAAAGCTTTTATATTATTATACAATGTACTAATCACTGGCCATCAGAAGCTTATCGCGATGGAGGTGGTCTAGTTCATCATTATCTTGTTAAAAACACTTTGGGATATGATTACAATCAAGATATTGTTTGTTGTGGAGGATTTTCATATCATCAAAATCGATTAAAATTCAATAGTAGTTGGTTAAATGGAAAAGACCAAAAAGGTTGCAGAAGTAATGGATTAAGATATTTAAGTGATCCTGAACAAATTTTAATAGAGTATTCTTTTGAACAATACAAGAAATATGGTAAAGATCATATATTTAAAATACCACGTGATATCGAAAAACAAATAACGAATCGAGAACGTTGCATAATATGTTAAACCTGGTCTGATTTAGTATTAGCTGGAGTAATAGATCTTGTGTGTATTTTATTCTTAAATTCAGTATATCTGTTGCCTGTTTTCTATATACAACTTGTAAGATAATTTTTTATAAACTATCAAATACTTCATTTTAACAGTTTTACTAAATTACACTATTGTAGTGGTGTTCAACACCATTGCAATTTCTCAAAACTAATTAAATCATTAGGGTTAGGTGTTCTAAGTAAAAATGCTCAGAACCTTATGCATAACAAAATTTGCACCTTTTATTTATATACTCTATAAACTCCTATTTTATCCTAGAACTGTACCTATCCTTAAATTTGTATAGTAAAATCATATATGGTTTTGAACACCGTGATATGACTTGCATCATAATTCTCAATATTAGACATGTGACAATAATAATCGACCAATTTGGAAATATTTTATTGAGATCCTCAATTTTACTATCGGAGTTCATATCGGAACACTGAAAATTTGATTAGTAAATACTCCGATAAGTGAATAATTAGTATAGCCAATCATTTCTTGAGGGAGAAATGAACTTTATTCGACTGTAATACTATCTGCTAATGTGCCCCTTCCTCGCACATAACAGTCGTGACCAACCATTCTTATACCTCCTCTCAAGTGCTCATTTAATAATCATAATCTACGTAGTACACTATGGCAGAACAAGCCGCAGGAGGTCACGTGAGCAGACTTTTTCGAGAATCGCATACTTTCTTTTTTCTTGGAGTGGTGGGAGGGATAGCTGGCATCCACTTATTTGTGCGGGTAATACAAGCTCCTGGAGAGGAAATAGCCAATCGGAGAGTGCAAATTTTGACTATTCCGGATCAGCCCGACGAAGAATTCGAACACGCGTAAAAGAAGAAAAAAGCGAAAATACGCAAAAACTAATGTTTAAATCGATCTTGGAGCACTAATTAAAAATGATGGGAATGAAATTTTACCTATATTAAGCATCACTCTAACCCTATAGCCTTTAACGTTAACCCTAACCCTAAATTTTTATCTCACGCACTTAATTTATTTACAAAATCGGATTTCCTTTTTTTGGTTTGTATTACCCGCGCAAATAAGTAAAATGGCGGCGGATCATGTACACGTAAATCAATTAATTGCAATTCAATAAAATAAGGCTATTGCTATTACATTATATAACAAGACTTACTTTAAAATGTATCAACTTATTATATAGGCGTGCAATCTCCTTGAAATTTTCACTAGTTATTTATATAAAGTCAAAGAATAAAGCTATGTTTTTCTTTTTTCTATTAATATGTGGGCTTTGAACATTCACATTATAGAATACTTGAAAATTCATTAATTAGGATGAAAAAGTTATATTAAAAATATAAATCGAAACTTAATTAGAACTTTAGCAAAAAATCAAACATAGCTACTTTGAAACAGTTCTGACGAACAGTTTTCAATTAAAAAAAATTAGAAAAATAAGTGCAATATTTATGTGATACCTTTAGAATTTTACGCTTTTCTTTATAATTAATAAGTAAAGCAAAATTAAATTCGATCAATTATTTTAATTTTACTGATTAAAATCTGCAATAGATAAATTACATAGTTATCGGACATAGTTTTGATTAATTAGTCCGTGTGACACCCCAGGACTGTACGTTTACAACTTTATGTTTTTTAACGGCTGAATCGAAAAATTTTTTACGTATGAATATACTCCTATTGATAACGTTACAATTAAATATCATCTTTTAAATGCAAATGGTAATAATATAACTACGTTGAATTTATAAAACTTTTACATTTAAGAGATTAGATACATTCAAAAAAAGCTTTAAATGAAACAACGAATAACGATAAACTATCCGCATATTTTTAGGAATGTTTAACGAAACAACAAATAAACCGCTTGAATTTGTAGTGACTAAGGGTGTTCTCAAGCCTCATTTTCGATGTGATCGCAATAGTGCTCAGCTATAATTATCTTTATTTAAATTTTATTGACAACTTGTAAAGCTAATAATACATAATACGTATTGAGCAGTATTGAGCATTACCTTCGATGTAATTAATTAGTGATCGTAATGATGCCCATTTAATATTTGTTTTAATATAATCATATTTAGATATATATTAAATAACGATAAGCTGATATTAATATTATCACGTCACTTTTTTTAACGTGATCATATTTAGATATCACAAAATGACCCATACGCTTATTATTCTTCTATCTATCAAATATCATCGCCAAAAATTAATAAAAAATATACCGTAGTAGTTAAATACAGAAAAATGTCAGTTCAAAATGTGAGAAGTCAATATAAATGGGACGAATCATTTGGGTCCGTATTATTTCGCCGACAATCACTTCACCGACATAACATTTTACCGACAAATACTCACCGACAAGTTCATTTTACCGACAGTTTGTTTCACCGAAGTTCATTTCACCGACAAGTTTTTTTTCAAAAAGTACCCTAACCTTAGCCCTAATTCTACCTAATTCTACTCTGACCCTAACGACAATGACCAGAATTACTTTGTCGGTGCAATGAGCTTCGGTGAAATAAACTGTCGGTAAAATGAACGTGTCGGTGAATAATTGTCGGTGAAATGTTATGTCGATGAAGTGATTGTCGATTAATTGATTGCCACCCGAATCATTTTTAGTATCTTTTTTTAAAATTTTCAATTAAAATATTAACTACTAAACCAAAATTTGATAATTTTATTTTAATTCTATAATTTTATAGAATTAAAAAAAACCCCCAAATTTGGTATAGCAGTTGTTAAATATTTTAACCTAAAATTTGAAAAACTTCTATTTAGAAAAAGTTGTCACTTTTCTATTGACCTCTCCTCAGAATCCACTAGTTTTAGATCCTCAACGATATTGGGTTGTCGTACCAAATGAAGAAATTATTGATAAATAGTTGAATTTATTGTCATATGAGTAAAGGCTAACATCTGTAATTTTTTTCGGACTTACTCATATTTTTATTTTCCATGAAAACTTAGTACAGTATAAAGAGTAAAATAGTACGCAGAGAATTGAGGATCCATGTTAGTTGAGCGATCTCTTTGGATACTCGATTAATTGCAAACTTTTAAATAAAGGTAGTCTGTTGTAAAATAGTTGTAAATTGAAATGACAAACTCCATATTTTTTACTAATAAAAAATTTTTTGAATTATGCAATAAATTTATTAAGTTGGGATATTATTTAAATATCCATTATAATTATAAACAATTGATCTGCTTAAAATATTTTCCGCAAATAAAATTTATTTTTCCGACACTTTTTGACTCATCGAATAAGGTGTTTGAGAGCGCCTTAAATCTGAGACATTAAGTTATATTATTAAACAAGACTACTCGAACTTTAAAGAAAAAATATTTAAGTTTTAAATAAAGATGCTTGTAGTTTTCTAATTTAGGAAAGATGCCACTATAACTATTCTTATCGTTATGCCTTGTCAGAAACTTGGCTATAAAAATCTTAGTAATTCTACTACGAATGCTTCTAAAGAACAACAAATTAAGGCCGTTTGAAGTTAATTTTCGGTTAACATCACCTCCCAGCTGAAGTCTCCCCACCTCCCCCGAAAACGAACTGCCAATCAAAACGCTGGATGACTCTCGCCAGTCACCTGATTTACATCAACCAATGAAATTGCCATGTTCGTTCATTTTACCCCTCGAAAAGTGATGTTAACCGAAGAATCAACTTCAGACGGCCTAAGTTTTAGCAAGAAGTAGCTAATAAACTGACTGAAAGCTTTAAAATGGGTACTTCTAAATTGTTATCTAATAATGGTTTATTTGCATGTAAGGATTGATAATGACCAAAATATTATTCTAGGCAAGAATATTTATATTTTTGAACATGAACAATCTAAAACTAACCAAAGAAATAATACTTTCATTCTACAAAGAATTTTTCAATTAGTTCTCTTTAGCAATCTGTTAATTATGACCAATGTTACGGGGAGAAATAGACAACACTTTTATTTATTCGATGCGAATGATGACAAGAAGGCACCAGAGGCATGACTTGGTGATTTAGCCCGATTTAGTAATAAAAGTGACTTGCGTATTATATTCTTTTTGAATTAATTATAGATAATTCGAAAAAGTGTCTTAAGAAGAGCGAACCAACTTCCTTTTTATACTTTCCGAGTATTAGAGAACCTGTGAAACTTTAACTAGGGATGTTAATGGAGTGCTCCAGTGTGGTGTGGAGCGTACTCTACCAGAGTAATACCCAAAACCACACCACACTAGAGTACACCACCTCAGAGCAAACTCTATAATTAAACACTGAAGTATTAATCTATTATAAGCTAAATATATAAGTTGGGGCATACTCTGAAGTATAACCCAAAGTATAATCCGGTGTATAATCCAGAGTAAATCTAAACTTTAAATGTACAAATCCAATTAAATTGCTTGGTTTGTAATTAAAAAAATTTATGTGCTTAATTTTGTTTGCTTTTCATTGATTATAAAAACATTACATCATCCAATTATCAATATTATAAGTTGCATTTAAGCCATGTTTCTAGTTACAGTATAACCGGATAATGTACATACAAGTCCAAAAGTTGTTTTCTCTATTTGACATCACACAGAGTAAAAAAAATATACCCACAACTAATCAAATGCCAACCTTAACTCTATGTGATATTGGGTAAGTAGGGAACTAATTGCATTAGCGGCCTGTACATTCGACTATTATAAATTTAATAGCATGTTAAAGTACAAACATATCAATATTTTGCTTAGTTAAGCATAGTATTATTGCACAATTTTGTAACCCCTATGATTGATTTTTTTTATAATTAAATGGTGATTACTAAAGATAGCCAATTTATTATAAGCTATTTAATCATACAAACTGCAATAAAACTGTTTTCTAATTAGCATATAAATAAGAAATGCTTTGCATAATCAGTTTGTATAACTTCATGTCAGTTTATTTTTTTTATATATTTATAGTATAGGATTTTATATTTATATAATAGTTACTCCAGTGTATAAAGCACTTTTTAGTTGATATAATAGTGGCTCCAGAGTATAAACTATTTTACATTAATAGTATTACTCAAGAGTGATTTACTTCTTAATAAGCTAGGATAAAGTGATGCCTAAATCATGCTGGTATAGAGTGGCTTATACTCCTAAGTTACTCTAGAGTATTATATAATATTAAATAGCTATTGATCCACTAGCCCGTTTTANTTCTTAATAAGCTAGGATAAAGTGATGCCTAAATCATGCTGGTATAGAGTGGCTTATACTCCTAAGTTACTCTAGAGTATTATATAATATTAACATCCCTAGCTTTAACTATATGTTATGTATAAGGTGATAAATGGCCTGATATAACTAAATCACCCCACATTAAGACTAAGCCTTATACATTGCATGTTTGATTATTCATTATCAGATATCACATAAAATGTACCATTTGATTCATCTCAGTAAGACAAATCCAATAATACCAAAATCATGTTATTTGGATTACTGAATCGAAAGATATTTACAAAAAACTATTGAGTTTACAATCATCCAAATCTAATTAAACCCCAAGATCATTAAGAATTTTTATTTAGATGTTTAAATTTAATCATATAAAGTAACACAAATTCTTAATGATCTTAGAAACTTGTGATTAAATTTAACGATTTTGGGTTTATTAAAATTGTCTTATTAAAATGAATATTTTGGTAGTTGTTTCATTTAAATCAGGGGGTTGTCTAAAACCAGGTGTGTTCACATGATAGAAAGCCAATCAAATCATAAAATTTGATTATTACAGATTAGCCTGATAAGACAAAAACAAAGAAAAAAAGTGAAAAATGCTGAAAATACAAAAAACAAATATTTAAACCTATCTAAGAGCATTAATAAAAAATGTTGGAAAGACAATTTTACTTATAAATCAAGTACTAATTTTAACCTCTAACTAATTCTTATCCTAATTTTAATTAAAAATCAAAAACATATAAACACATCTGGTTTTAGCCATTTCCCAAATCAGATCCAAACATTTAAAAAGCTTTAATAGATAATTTTAAATATACATGAATATGAATATTGGCCAATTAGATTTTATAATCTATATTAGTTACAAATTGGTGGCTATAATAAGGGTTTATTATTAATAAAAAATTGTTAAAAAATCAAATTTTTATAGTGTAGTAATTATAAGTAATTTGTGACTATAACAAGATTGTTTTACTATATTTTAAACTGTCACACAATATTGGGAGCTTAAATAGAGGTGCAACTATATGGGGTGTAACTATAGAAAGGTCTAACTACATAAAAAACCTTCTAGAAGTACTCATTATTACTATTTTTTATATAGAAAATACTTTGTACAGAAATAAGTCTTGTTTGTTATTATCTCTAAACAATTTCTTTGGCAAATCTGTTCTAAAATTTTTTTAGAATTTTGTTTTTACAACTATATCATAACCCAATAATTGGAATTTAATGATTTTGGTACCATTTGATCTGTCTTGGCAAGACTATTTAAATGGTGTTAAAATCACTAAATTCTTATTGCTAGATCAAGAAATATTTGCAAAAAGCAACTTGCAATACAGCTCTACAGAAATTTAAATTCTTTTGTACTACAGATAGTTATTTGAGTATATATCATAATAAATTGAAGTAGTTTGTTAACTAAGTAATCAAAATTATGTATGGTATTATATAAAAATTTGATATAAAATTTTTTACTATTACACAGTATTAAATATTATTTATTAATATTTTTATTGGCAATAATGATTTAAATGCAGGTCCTTTATAACTAAAAGATAGAATTCTAAAATTTAACAAATTGATAAAAGGTTTTACAATCCAATTTACAGAGCCAAATTTTATATTAATTAAAAAAAAACATGCTAGCAGTTTAAATTTTGTTTGAGTTATCCAAAAATAAATACAAATTAAAATAAAAGCACTAATATTATTACCTAATATCCATTTACTATAGAGGCTTATTAAGCAATAGACATGTAACCACAATAGTTAAGAATATTGGTGAAGTTCGGGAAGTTCAGATTAAACATGGAAGAAACAACAAAACCAAAGCTGAGCTTACTATTGAGATGAATGAAAGAAAGTACGAGGAGATAGTTAAAAATTTGTGGTTCCTCCCATTAATTAATGGAAGTTTAGCAAGATTCATACCAGGTGCAAGCGATAATTCAATATTGGAAGAAAGAAGAACACACCATGCTAGGCTAAAAGATGTTCCAAAGAATGCAAAGGAGGTTTTGCTACTAAGACAAGTTCGCCGCTTAGGTGCAAAAACAGTTCATATCTTCAATAATAGAAATGGTAATAGAAAAGGAGTTGCAGTTGTAGAATTTATAAATAGACAAGAAATGGAGAAGGCAGTTTCATCTAAAGCTTCTTACTTTAATACTAAGCTTCAATGGGAGCTAGAGCCCATGTATAAAACTCCTCAAAGGAAGGTGGAAATTACATACAAAAATTTCCAAAAAGATGCGTCAAATAGAAGCAAACAAGAATTTTTGAAAGAGATAGAGGTTGTAACGACGAAAGCAAGAACTGAAACAATCGAAGCATCTAAAGAGAATCCTTATACGAAAGGAAAATTAACAAGTACCGCGTTAGAAGGAAGGACTCATGAACCCGAAATGGATGAAATTAAGAAGCTTTTGTTGAACATTACTAGCAGACTTGATAACATTGAAAGGAGTCAGTCTAGTTTGCCATTGCGCTCCTAACGGGCGCACCAGTTGTATATATGGCAGTAGATGAACCAGTTGGTTCATCGAGCAGGGTTCCTGGTGCTACTGTAGATAGGGAAAAGTTACTGCAAAAGGAAATAACTCTGAAAATAGGTTGTCACAATATTAATGGATTAAAAACGAATCAGCAAAAATTTGAAACACTGGGTCAGTGGTTGGATGAAGAAGCATTCGATATTATTGCAGTAACTGAAACAAATATGGATAAGAAAGAAGGGTTTTTTGTAGGGAAGAAAGTCGAAAACTTCAAATTTTTTTGGTCAGATATATCGATAGACAAGAAAAAGGGTCTAGGGGTAGCAATAGGTATTAAGCATAATTGGGAGAAGTACCTTGGTGGCATAGACAGAATCAGTGAATTTATGATGGTAGCAAGGCTTTATTTCAGAAATATGGAGCTAGTTATAATTGCAATCTATATTCCCCCAAATAATGGAAGCGAAATGGACAAGGTATTAAATGAGATCACAAACATATACGACAAACAGAACATTCGAACGCATATAGTAATTTTAGATGACTTCAACTGTATAGTAGATTTAGAGTTAGATAAAATATCAGAGAGCAGAGCTGGTAATCATAGAGTTTCAAAAATACACAAATGGTTAAACAAAAATGATTTTATAGACACTTTTAGGTTTCTACACCTGACAGAAAAGGAGGTCACGTGGTCTAATAGTCAAAGTGGCACAAGAATCGATCAAATATGGGTGTCAGAAAATCTAATAGAAAGTTTGACCACGGCAGAGATTTTAGATATGCAGTTTGTTACATGTAGTGACCACAAAGCAACTTCTATAACACTATGGCTCAACTCACAAATCTTTGGTACAACTGTGGCAATAGAAAAAAACAGAAAACATCACAGAATAATTTACTTATATGATCAGGCCACCGTAGAAAATTGTGAAGAGTATAGATTGGTATTGGATAGAAAGCTACAAAAGGAGAAGGCTGCCTTTGATAATTTGTCTTGTATTAATGTTGGTAAAATTGGGAAAGCAAGTTGCCGAGCACAGCTAATAGACCAGGCTTGGAACATTATCAAACTGAGTATTATTGAGGCAGCAAATAGAAGCATACCAAAGAAAAAGGTGTATAATAACCCTGGGCGCAAAGAAGGTTCCAATAGAAGATCTAAGCTTTCTAAGTTAATTTTCAAAATAAGCAAGTGGATGCGTTCAGTAAAAAAGAACAATTTCAAGATTATGTCAGATAAGGAAAAACTAGACATTAATCTAGATATCGCAAAGCAAAACAAGAAGTTCAATCTTGATATGCCGTGGCTGCCGATAGGAGATTTGGAAGACTGGTATGATGATATGAAAGGATGGTGGCGAATTATTAATAAGAAACGATCGGATGAAATAGAAAGGTGGAAAAGGAAAGAAATAGAGGATTGTATAGAGCGTAGATGTGAGATGATAGCTAATAATCAAGGAAAGATGCTAAATAGTTTACTAAACCGACCTCACAGTAAAGTTGTGGTGGATAGACTCTTTAAAGAAAAAGGAGCAACCAAGGTATTAGTAACAAGTCCAAGTAAAGTCCGTGAGGAAACAAAGGTGCATTATGAAAACCAAATGAGAGCACGGAAGCCACAGAATTTCAGTAGAAGGAGTATATGGTCTCAAATTTACGAACCAATGAATTGTATTCAGAGTATTTGGTTTCAAGATATACTATTAGAAATTACAGAAGAAGAGTGGTACCTGGTCCTACAAAGTCTCAAAACCAAAACATCTCCTGGTATCTCGGGTATCACTTATAGTCTGATTAAGAATGCTAGTCCTTCTACTCAACGCATCTTCTGCCAGTTTGCAAATTATTGCATTATAGAAACGACTTTTCTAAAGAGTGGAAATGCGCACAGATATACCCAATCCCAAAGGGTACAAGCTGGAATTATGATTTGGGAAATACTAGACCAATTGCTCTTTTAGAAACTTTCAGAAAATGCATAACAAAGATTTTGACAAATAGGCTATCAGCAGTTCTGGTTAAGTACCAAATTTTAAAGGGCTGGAATTTTGCCGGTTTGCCTGGAGGCTCAACTGAACATCCAATACATATAGTTAATATGATAGCAGAAGATGCAAAAGAAAAGGATGTAGAACTGTGGCTGGTGCTGCAGGATATGAAAAAGGCATTTGATTCAGTCTCGCTCAGTATGTTAAAGAGAGCGATGGAAAGAATCAAAATATCAGACAAAGCAATAGGGTTAATTTTATCGCTCTTTGAGAATCGTTCATCAAAAATCATAATAGCAACAGGCCTTACAGAGCCAGTAGAAATGGTGGATGGAATTGAACAGGGGGAGGTCCTCTCTCCACTGCTTTGGCGCATTTTTTATGATCCCCTTTTGGTAAGGGTTCAAGAGTCGGCTGAGTTGGGTTATTATATTAGTACTTCAGAACCTAGACTAGGACCAAGGGATCATATACAAAAAAGGAGATTAAAGTAGCTGTGGTAGCTTACGCAGACGACACTACTTGGTTGGCACCAAACAAGCAGGTTATGGAGAAGACGCTATCAATAGCAAATAAGTTCTTTCAGATCAATGATATCCAAATTAATGTCAAAAAGTCAAATTTGATTGTTTTCAATCCAAAAACCAATCAGAAGAAAGAAGTATTACTTTTGGTGATGAATCTATCACTGAGGAGAAGCTGCATAATATAACAAGATTGCTAGGTATTTGGTTGAACAGCAGATTGAACGAAAGACAAATATTCTTAAAAGCTAAAGGAATAGTGCAACAAACAGTACAAACATTGAGTTGGAAAAGGCTAACAGCTAGCCAATTGCCGTATATCAACAACATGTACATTATTCCTAAACTATGTTACTTGCTTCAACTCTCAAGAATGTCAAAAGGATTGATCAACAAAATTTACCAGCCGATTATTAGATTAGCAAAAAATAAACTCAAGCTTCAGATCACAATACCTAATTATGTAGTAACACATAAAAATATCAGAAATTTTCAAACTTTAGAGGCTGAGTTATTAAATAAGCAAATTACTAGCGTTCACAATCGATTAAATGACGAAAGTCAAATCAGTGCAATTACGGAAATTAGAATTGAGCAAGGTCATAAACTGGCTAGCTTGGTGGAGGATTTCGGACTCCAAAATAATGGGAACCCAAATCTCCTGGAAAAGCTATGGAAGTTTAACCAAACTATGTTGGTATTGTTAAGAGCAAAAGAGATTAATATCTCTATTAGAGCATCACAAGATAGTTAGAAGCTATATGGTACTGGTACAACAATCTGCAGTTTGCTTAGAGATAAAGTAGTAATCAAATATGCCAGGGTACTGGCGGCTCTTGACCTGTTCTTCCTGGGCCAACTTCTTAATAGACAGAGAAATGTACTCATCTCATGAAGCCAATATATGCGGTCGAAAGACAAATCGAATAGAGGAAGAATACCTCAATGGTTTAAGAACATTGAGGAAGCGGTTCTTGCAAATTCTTTCACAAGAGAAGTTAAACAGGAATTT
This sequence comes from Gigaspora rosea, assembly GCA_003550325.1. Taxonomy (NCBI): domain Eukaryota; kingdom Fungi; phylum Glomeromycota; class Glomeromycetes; order Diversisporales; family Gigasporaceae; genus Gigaspora; species Gigaspora rosea. Next base: position 88,589 of record QKWP01001842.1, on the reverse strand, counting down.
CGAATTTCAGAAGAGAATAAACTGTCGCCCGTGATTAAGCAAAAGGAGATTTCATTAGATAAGAGGAAAAGAGAATGTGTACTAATGAAGAATGGAGAGGGCGAAATAGATATACGAAGAGTAGTTGGAAAGAAAGAAAAGGAAGTGCTATTAGAAGAAGGGTCGTCTGTCAATAAGGAGGGGAATAAAAATTAGACTAGTAGCGAATCGGGCAAATGAGGCAGATAAGGCGCAGTTGCAATGGATCCCGAAGGAGAAAATTTTTATAGCAATTCAGGGTGTTAAAACACAAGAGAGTGATTGGGTTTTTGATATATCGACAGATATAGTCGAAAGCTTATTAGAGAAAGGAGTAGTTAAGAAGGAAGAAGTAGATAGAATCTCTAAAGCAAGCCTGATAGTAGTAATAATCGTAGATAGAATAGAAGTAGAACTGATAAAAAGACAGAAGTTTAGTTATTATTGTAAGAATCTGCTTTTAGAGCAGTTAAATAGAAATATTAGTGTAGCGGAAAAGTCATTAGTGTTTTATACAGACGGATTATTGCACAAAGAAATTTTAGAAAACGGAATGAGTTGTAAGCAAGGTTTAGGATAGATACAGGTTAGTAAAGATAGAAAGGAAATGATCCAAAAGGGGAACCTCAGTATACAAGGATGTCCTTCTTCGACAAGGACTGAATTAGCAGCAATCTGGGTAGTCTTATTATTGTCTCCGCAAGATAGTGTGGTCAAGATCTATACTGACAGTGCAGCTGCAATCCTAGGAATTAATGGTTGTGAAAGGCACAGATCGAATAAAGAGTGGCTACGTCAGAAGAACTATAATTTGCTACTTAAGATTTTTGACACAAAACGAATTAAAAATTTAAAGGTGGAGATGGTTAAAGTCAAAGAACATAGCAACAATTATTGGAATAACAGAGTAGATGTACTAGCGAAAGAAGGCCAAGCAGCCCCTCTTCTTGTAGTACAGAATACAGAACAAAGCTCAAGAATTAGGTACAATATGTACTGGCAAAACAATCTTGTTGAAATACCAGTGCGAAAGGTCATTAAAGAAATTGAGGACACTTTGATAGCAGCAGATTGGAGAATGCTAAGCGTCTCTGGTTGGCTGGAAAAGAAAGACTACTACCGTACTTGGGCGTGGGAAGGTCTATAGAAAAGAATTAAAAAGCAGAGTGGCGTGAAATGTACCTCAATGTATAAAGGAAGGAAACTCAATTTCTTGATCAAGTGTCTGCATGGTAAGCTCCCGACCCTTAGTAATCTTAGGATAACGCGTCCTGATCTATATAAAAATGATATATGTAAAGTATGTGAAAAAGATGCCAAAGAAACGCAGGATCATTTGGCAGTATGTGAAGCTCAGGAGACACAGTGGCAAAAGATTGAGGAGATAGTTGCCAAATTTATACTTGCGCTTCTAAATGAAAATGGGAAAAGGAATGAAGTTTCAATACAGCAGCTCTGTGATTCTCTTTTTGGTGCCAGTACGCGGGAAAAAAAGAAAGAAGAGAAGGCCTTATAAGGGGTTTATATAAGTCGTGTACTGAAGAAGACTTATTTAAATTAGGCCTTACAAGTAACGACGTAAAGTTGATCTTGCAGTATTTTCCTTTTATGGCATGGGATTATTTTCATGAAATAATCAGGAGAGAAAGATGTATTAAAATAGTGGAATGTGAACAAAAAGAAGGAATCCACCAGACACACAAAAGAAACTGGCAAGGAAAGAAGGCTCCTTTTTCAAGAAGTATCATTAAAAGGAAGAGGCAGAAGAGGGACCCTAATTCAAGACATGCGGAAAACTCTACTAACGGAAATGAAAGAAATATCGAAGAATTAAAAAGAAGAAGGATAGAGCAGAAACAAGATTCTTATAATTTGTGCATGTCGGCAATAAGTGATAGAATATTAGTTGGTGGAAAGCCATTTTGGTGTGGCACTTAGGCTGGTTTAACACAGCCCCTAGTTTCTGAATAATCTTAAGCTAGTGCGGTAGGTTGCACTTGGGCGCCTTAGGGTAGCCGGGTGATGTCAGGCTTGCAAATTAGGAGTAACCAAGTGTATTAATTTAGTGATATACTTAGTATCTTAATAAAGTACTGGCGAAACTGCCAAAGTGTAAAAAAAATATATATATAGAGGCTTATTCCTCACTCCAGGTGATATTTACATATAAAATTTTAGCTAATCAAATTTAACTAAGAGGTAAGATTTTGCTTGAACCCCATTTCCTAAAATATACCCAATAAATAATATCCTCTAGCTAGGGATATTAATAGAGTGCTTTAGAATAGTGTGGTGCATACTCTATCAGAGTATTCTTTAACACTACACTATACTGAAGTATGAATCAGAGCATACTCCAAAGTGTAACCCAGAGTATAACCTAAAGTATAACCCGGAGTACTATGTGCTAAGTACTATATAATACTCTGGAGTTTATAGTACCATATTTTTCTGAAAATATGCTACCTTATTTGGGAAAATATAGTAAAAAATATATATAATAATACTCTAGAGTATAATCTATTTTGTATTAGTAGTATTACTTCAGAGCAATTACTCCTATTAATAATATCTTAGTAATCTGAAGTGGTGTCATATTTAGACCACACCAATATGGAGTAGGTTATACTCCACAGTTACTCTAGAGTACCTTACTCCATTAGCATCTCTACCTCTAACTATCATACTATCTCTATTTTAACTATTTTTTAAACTATTACTATATTCTATTCTAACTATTATACTATATTTGTTCTAACTATCATATATTTGTTCTAACTATTATACTACTATTATGCTATATTTATTTTAGCTATTGTATCAACAACACAATACATTTAGAAAGAAAACCTAAAAAAATCCTACAAAATACAAAAAAATTAGTTATACAAAGGATATAACAAGAGCTAAAACTCCAAAATACAAATAGCGACAATGATAGTAAAGGTAATAAAACCTACAAATGGCAATACTGACTATTGATACGACAAAATTACAAGCAACTGTACTTAAAAATGATGCCTCCAACATGTGACAACTCCAATATGTAACAAGATAATACTAAAAAAAAAGACCAAAAGTTGAAAAAGAAAATGCTATATATAAAAAAAAATAGTTATTATTATTAATTAAAGTTAGTAAAAAATGAGAAAAAAAGCAAAGCAAGATTAAAACAACAAAAAATAATAAAAAATACTAAAAGCAGCAAAAAGGTACCATAAGTGAAAGAATAACAATAACTTCAAAAATAACAATTCCAAAGGTAATTCCAACAAGATTGTTAACTGCTAGCTAACAAAAAAAGTTATTATAGTATATACAACCTAGTTCTAACCAATAAAATTCAAATTGCTAATTCTTTTCAAAAAAAATAGTAAACAAAAAATACTATCTTAAAACACTTTTATATTCTTAAATTTGGTTTAAATCTATAATATTAATAAAAAAGTTATAGCAGGTTGAAGTTATAGTATTAGTATAGAACATGTTTCTAATAAGTACTGTTACTTATAAATCAAATGAGTTGACTCATCTAATTTTATATATAAAAATTTATACAAAAAATTATTTAAATTAAATTTAGTTAAAAATATATATAAACTTTCTTTAAATTTTAAATATATTCTTTAGTATTTAATAATATTTAATTTAAAGTTTTAGTTCTTAATTTTAAGTAATTCAAAGAGAATCTTCCTTTAAAGTTGATCAATTTTTTACTATATTCTTTAAATCAAATAACTAACACACTCCAAGCAATAAAATAATTGGCTAAAATAACATTTTAAAAATATAAAAGGTACTATTAAGTAAAGGCTTCTTGTGTTCTATTAAAAGTTAAAAAGGAGGTTCTTCTGATTCTAATAGTAGTTAAATTATAAAAATTAGCTCAATGAATCCCAAAATACTTGTAATTAAAGAAAGAACATAAGGATTAGCAAATTTACTATTACACAAATTATTTATTTTTTTTATATATTTTGAAATTTTTTTTAGTATAATAAAAAATTTTACTAAGAAAATAATAAATCTCATTTTAAAAAACTAGCATTTTTTGAGCTAAAGAACAAATTTACTTAAGAACCAAAATTAATTGTAATAATAAAATTCTGTACAAATTACAATTTTTGTTTAATAGATTTTTCTAATTTAATATTTGTTTTCTTTTGAAAAGTTTTTTTATTGTAGTAAAAAATTTTACTAAAAAATAATAAAATATATTTTAAGAAACTAGCATTTTTTGAGCCAAAGAACAACTTTATTTAAGAACCCAAAGTTGATTATAATAATAAAATTCTGTGCAAATCATGATTTTTCACTTAACAGCATTTTCTATAGTGCTTTGTGTAATAGTAAATTTGCTAACCTTTATATTTTCTTCTTTAATTCCAAGTACAGTCTAACCTCTATATAGTCACACTACTAATATAAAGATATTTTTAAAATTAATAAAAAAATTAATTTTTTTAATATTTAAATTTTTTGTTATTGCTTAATTATTAATTTAAACCTATTTTTTTTATTATTATTTAATAATTTAAATAAAATATCTTTATATTATTAGTGTAACTATATGGAGATTAAACTGTATCATGAAACTCACTAGGCCAATTTTGATGATTTAACTACTATTAGAATCAGAAAAATGAGCTCTACAACTTTTAACTAGAGGTTTATTTATTAGTTTTTAGAGTTAAAATTAGGGTTAATAGTTATATTATTGCTTTAACTTTATAGGAGTTGTAAAGATAAAAAATATATCAACTTTAAAAAAAAATTCTCTTTGAATTACTTGAAATTAAGAACTAAAACTTTAAATTAAAAATTAGAGGAGTAACAAAAATCAGTTAATTTTGTAAAGGAGAAAGGGGTAAAAAAAGTTGAAATTATATATAAAAACCTGACTATATATTTGGTAATCTTATTCTAAACCTGGGGTTTACACTAATAACCTAAACCCCAAAGAAATCTATATTAAGATAATTAATTTAATCCTAGACCCATTTCTAACCAATCAAATTTAATCATATGACAAATATAAATTAGGCAGTGACCCCTCGCCATGCCAATTCATTCACATAACCAATAGTTCAATCATCAAAAAAAAGATAAAGTCTTCAAACACCACTATATTTTTATAACCAAAATTACAAAAAAAAACATTTTATTTATAGGGTTTAAGTTTTTTATGCACCTGCACACTATGCACTTTGTGATTGACCCAAATTCAATCACAGAAATACCAAAATTTCCAAGTTTTTTAAAAATTACCTAATTTTTTTTATACTTTTTAGAAACAGAATCAAACACAAAAAAAATGAACGCACCCAAAATGATATACAATGCACCCAAAACAATGCATAACACTAAAAAACAATGATATATAGTGTACCCAAAACAATGCCTAACATCAAGAAACAATGATTACAGGAGTAACAAAGTTTTCAAGTTTTTTTACATGAAATTACATAATTTTTTTTTATATTATCATATTTTATTATAAAAAAAGGACAGAATCGAATACAAAAGAAACGACTATACACAGCATACCAAAAACAATGCACAACACTAAAAAATGACAATACATAGTGTAAAATAGTGGGTAACTTTGGTTTCGATACAGTCACGTGTGCGGTCGCGTGATACTATCGAACCCTTTGTCGAATAGTCACAATGGTTGCCCTAGTCAACATATTTTAGTTCTTATAGTATTTAATTATTTGTTTATATGTCTTTATTTGTTTATTTATTTATTTGTTTCGCTACCCCGTAAAACTGTTTACTTCGTCATTATGCATATCGTTGTTATGTATCATTCATCACGCATATGATCGTTATGCATACGATCGTTATGTTAGGTGTCGAATACTTTATAAACAGTTTCAAGATAGCATAGAATTATAATTATAAAAAGGATGAAAGAATTTATTTGTAAAAGGAGGATCATGATAATAGAAGGATGTTAATCTACTGTCATGACTAACAACTATCTAATAAAGAGCCTCTTAGTCTTGATTTTCTTCTAACAAAGACCTATTTTATAAAACATAACTGAACATTTCGGTTACATTTGGCGACGACGACAGGACCACCAGGTCGCCTACTTGAAGAAATTCGATTCTAAGATGGCTACATCCTACAAAATTGAATACTCAATCCATAGTTCCTTCACATTGAACTATGTCCCGATTTATGCCCCATGTATTCATATTCCCATAGTTGTTAAAGAAATGTTTCGTCCAACAAAGTCCTTAAAATTAAAATGAAACGTTAGTACCCAAGCACAAAAGAAAAAAGAAAAAGTCGTGTTCAGCTTTGGAATTTTAACATTTTACACCCTTCTTGTGCCGTTCTTTATGTCTTTGAACGTCGTACGTCCCGATTTGATTCTCCAAGTTTCGAAAATATCCAACGAAACCCCAGGTATTCTTATTTTATTGTCGTTCTTGAACATATCACTCTAGAAGAAAGAAAAGTAAATTAATAAAGACACAAAAAAAAAAACAAACAAGTGACTTTATACTTATCTTTTCTTTTCCCACTCGGAAGGAGGGTTAAACCTAAAACAAAGACAGAAAAGTTTATATTTCGAAGATACCGCTATTTTAAGTGAAAAATTCAAAAAAAAATTTTTAGTCAAGACGTGGTCAAGTACAATGAACATTTCGGTATCGTTCTATACAAAACCAAAATAAAAAAAAAATAAAAAAAAAGGCACTGACTAAATTTTGTAAGATCCTATCTGAAGTTCCGGGAGCCCAAATAAGAACCGAAAAAAGAGATCACTCGTGGAAATACCTAAAAGGGCGAAAAAAAACTAATTAATAAAAACTATAGACAAAAAAAAAAAAGAAACGGCAAACAAGATTTAACTTTGGAAAAGTCGATGTAATACCTCTGAAGAATATAGACTGGGATGTATATATATTATATATATATATATATATATATAAAAAGGGTACTGTACGAATAAAAAGACATACCTAACTCAAAAAAAAAACGAAAGAATTCCAACCCGGATAAGCTCTAGAAATCTCGGTCTGAAATAATTAAAAGGATCCAACTAACAGCACTAGACTAGAAGAACCTTTAGCGGATTTGAAATTGTCCATAGAAGAAAAACCCCCAGACCGAAGTACCAAACAAAAAAAAAAGAGGAGATTAGATTAAAAATGGATCATCGATCGACTTATAAATGTGGTGGTCACAGGAGTGCCGTTATAAGAACAAAAAAAAAAAATGTGTGTACCAAATCTTCTGAAGTTCGAATAAGTTCTAAGGATAAATAAACAAATAATTCGAAATTTAATGATGCGAAGAAACAAAACTTAAATACCTATCGATGACACCCCAAGTCCCAAATGCAAGGTTATATATTTTTTTTTCTTTTTAGACAAGTTATTTTTTTTTATTAGAGTTATTATTTGTATAAAACCCTTATTAGTTTTGGTTACGGGTAATCCAAAGTATAAAACCCTTATTAGTTTTTGGTTACGGGTAATCCGAGGTACAAAACCCTATTAGTTCTGGTTACAGGTAAACCAAGAGAAAACCCATGAATTGAATTAGTTTTTCTTTTTTTATTTTATCATTTAGTTTTTTATTTTTTTTTTATAGATAGAGATTTATTATAGAATGTCTTAATCACTGGTTTATTATGCTCAGAGAACCTCGCATTTTGAAGGAGGGAGGAGTGTAAAATAGTGAGTAACTTTGGTTTCGATACTGTCACGTGTGCGGTTACATGATACTATCGAACCCTTTGTTGAATAGTCACAATAGTTGCCCTAGTCGACATATTTTAGTTCTTATAGTACTTAATTATTTGTTTATATGTCTTTATTTGTTTATTTATTTATTTGTTTCGCTACTTCGTAAAACTGTTTACTTCGTTATTATGCATATCGTCATTATGCATCATTCGTCACGCATATGATCGTTATGTATAAGATCGTTATGTTAGGTGTCAAATACTTTATAAACAGTTTCAAGATAGCATAGAATTATAATTATAAAAAGGATGAAAGATCCATTTGTAAAAGGGGGATCATGATAATAAAAAGATGTTGATCTACTGTCATGACTAACAACTATCTAATAAAGAGCCTCTTAGTTTTGATTTTCTTCTAACAAAGACCTATTTTATAAAACATAACTGAACATTTCGGTTACAATAGCACCCAAAGCAATGCACAATACCAAGAAACGATGTACATGACAACTACAACACCAAGAAATGACAATATATACAGTATTTGAAGCAGCGACAAAATACCAAAAAATGATGATACACAGCACCAAAAAAATGACCACACTATTGAAATCAAAGGTACTATCAGATGATACAAATATAAACGATGCCAACACAATATAAAGTAAAAACTAGTTAATTGTCCGAAGCGTAGCGAGGACTATATAGTACAGCAATAGATACGATTTTGTGTTGGATTCCAGTCACATGTAGCCAATCAGATATAGAGATCAACACTGATCAGCCCGATGTTTATTCTTGGCTTCAGATACTAACGGGTATCCGTTTTTCTAGTATACTAGTATAGTGCAAACAATCTAGTCCCGACCAATAAAATTGATATTATTCAAATTGCTAATCCTTTTTTAAAAAAATAGTAATCAAAAAATACTATTTTAAAATGTTAATTCAAAACAAGCTAAACACTTTTACATCATTAGAATTTTTGTAAATTTAATTTTAAAAAAATAGTAGAGGGTGAAAGTTAGAACAATTTTATAAGTAAATATAAAATTTGGCTGCTTTACATACTATTAAACCTAGAAATTTGGCCAGTTTATTTATATTATTAATTTGGCCGCTTTAAATATAAGAAATTTGGCCAGTTTATTTATATTATTAATTTGGCCACTTTAAATATAAGAAATTTGGCCAGTTTATTTATATTATTAATTTGGCCACTTTAAATATAAGAAATTTGGCCAGTTTATTCATAATTTGGCTCCTATATATAAAAATTTGGCCATGTACGTATTAAACTAAAAAACTTTTTGCATTATTGTTAAATATTTAGAGAAAGTTATTCGATCTTTGTGTTTCATGTAGCTAGGACTATTACATATTTGTAATAGCATATAATTTGCATAAATCACAAATTTATATATAATATGTAGCATATTTCACATATTAAAGGTATTATTATAGTTGTATAATAGATGTAATATTATATGTATCAGCTTATTACATATTATATAAAATGTGGCTTTATCTTATATAGTAGAAGTACAAATTTGGCTGTATATAGTAGAAATACCAAATTTGGCCGTATATAGTAGAAATACCAAATTTGGCTGCATTATATAATTTTAAAATTTGGCAGCTAAAAAATTTTATTGGTTGGGACTAGGTTGTCTGCACTATATAAAAAAAACAAAGAAAACAACAAGACAACTCATCTAATGGAGAAATATAAGACCAACTAATAGAAAAACTTACAAGACCATCTAATAGAAAAACTCAAACCTAATGAAACAAAACAAGACCTATAAATAAGAAGAACATCTAAAAAAGTAAAAAGAATTATTAATGTTCGAATATCAAAAAAAACAGAATTATTTCAGAAAACATATGAAGCCACATGAACAGAAAAACATGCAAGACCACCTACCAGATAAATATACAAGACCACTCACCCGAGAAACGTACAAGAATACTATTCACAAGTCAGAGAAATGTATTACTTCAGAAGAACACCGAAGAGCTACAGATGACTATTCCACAAGAGTTACACAAGACCACTTCTATTAACAATAAACTAGCAATGATACCAACGATAACAATTAAAACGACACCAATGACAACACCTGCTATGAGACCAACAATGACATCTGTGACAACATCAACAATGGTAGCTAAAAAAAAATTAAAACAAATAAACAAAAAAAAATTAAACAAAATCAAAAAAAACTTATCTTGATAATCTATACATGGGGGTCGTCTAAAGCGGAGACAAATCATGTGATCTACCGCCAATCAAATTATAGAGTTTTGATGATCTTCAGCGAAGCAAAAATGAAAGAGAAGCGAAAACCTTGAAAAATACAAATAATGGCAGTCTAAATCTACCTTGATGTGTTAATCAAAAATGTCGGGAAGTCAATTTTGCTTATATATATTTACCTAAAACCTAATCTAACCCTAATGTAGGACGACCCTAACCCTAAAGTTAATTGAAAAAATTATTAAATATGAGTTGTCTCCGCTTTAGACGTCCCCTATATATGTATATAGGGGTGCACAGGCATAGGTTAAGAAAAAAATTTTAATATAAACCTCTATGAGGTTTATATTATTAACACAAAACCTGGGTCTAGGTTAAGGTTTTTTATATATATATTAAAGAAAGGAAGGAGAGTAGATCTCTGATAAAAAATAATTAGGTGATTAATAACATGGCTCTTATTAAATGCTAAATGCTAAAGAATATATATTTAAAATTTAAAGAAAAATTATATACTATATTTTTCTAAAAATATGCACCCTTTTTTTGTATATAATGCTAGCCAAAGCAGTCATAATTTAGGCCAAACTTAACTTAATATAGGACAAGAGTGCTTATTTTTAGAAGAATACAATATATATTTTTAAATAAATTTAATTTAAATAATTTTTTTGCATAAATTTATATATAAAATTAAGTGAGTCAACTCATTTGATTTATAAGTAATAGCATTTGAAACTTCTGTGTTATGTGACTAGTATTTTTATAATTAAATATAAAATTTGACCACCTTTGATATATATATAAAAAAAACAAATTTGGTCTTTTTAAACAATTAATTTTTAATTTTATATATATTAAAATTTAAATTTGGCCACTTTATACTGTATATATTAAAAATTCAAATTTGGCTACTTTATATATAAATATTAGCTAAATTTTCAAATTGGCCTCTTTGTATATAAAAAAAAATAAAATCTGAATTTGGCCACTAAAAATTTTTATGATTGGAACTAGGTTGTACACACTATACTATAAACAAAAAAAATAAAAATAAAAAAGTTTAGATTATCCAGTATACAATTATTACAATAATGCATGATCATCTGAAGTAGAATCAGAAAGTCAGAGTCTATATGATTTAGAAAATCACATTTACATTCTGTATTTGTTAGCTTTAAATACTTTGTAATTTTCTTTTTCTCTAGTGTAATACTAGCAACCAGGTTGGTGTGCTGCTAGTATGCTTTTTTTGCAGTATGCTTTTTTTGCCATAGAGGCTTTTTTTGCTTATTTAGTTTTCTAGTTAATCACTATCTAGTTTCAATTAAATATTATTGAAAGCTAACTACTCTTTACTTAGATCTTGCCAAGTTTATTTCTGCTTCTACTATGTTTCTAGAATTTTTTACTTTTTTTTCCCTTATATAGTGCTACCTAAAGTTGTTAGTAAAACTAATTAATTTTATTAGTTTTATCAGTTTTTACCTAGTGCATTATTAGTATAGTGCAAAACATCTAAAAACAAATATAGACACCAAATTTTTGCCTGCTATATAACATAAATCTAGACTTTTAATTGGCCAAATTCTATATAACTAAGCTAAAATTAATTTTATTGGCTGTAAAATTTATATATTTTTATTTTTTTTATATTAGACGCCAAATTTTTAAATTATATATAACTTTAATTTAATATTATATCTTCAAACCTAAATAAAAAATAAAAGTTTTAATAAAATTTATAGTTTAACCAAAAATCTATCAATTGTATAAAAAATTTTTTGTATTGGTTTATTTTTTAAGAAATTATATCAATTTAAAAATTTTACTATAAAAAATATATGGCTTTTGGTATTCTGCACTATATTATTGAAATTTAGATTTATCTATAACTTTAGTTTAACTATTAGAGCACCAGTTTTACCAGGTTTACTTAGTGCACCAGTAGTGTATCATTGAAAATTAGTTTATGTGCAACTCTAGTACTATCCAAATTAGTTAACTTTAGATATCTTTTTTTTTTTCTCATATAATATTGCTGCTATTCAAGTTAGTTAGCATCCAAATATCCCTTTCATTTCTCTTGTATAACATTACTCAAGTTAGTTAGCTCCTAAAAATTCAGTATGATTTAGGTTACAGATCCTATAACCTAGCTTAACAAGAGATTATACAGTCATACTATAATGCAAATAATGTTAAATTAACTTGGAACCTTTTTAATTATATAATTTAGAGATAATAACAACCCAATTACACTATGTTATTACACTCTGTTTTAACTTTTTAAATCTAAAATAAGCATTATTTTTACTATAAAATAGTAATTTTTATATAGTAAATTAGTTTAAATTAGTATTATAAATTATACTATAACTTTTTTTCTATATAATAACCTTATTTGAAATTTTGCAAATTTGGTCTTAATAGTTACACTACATTACTTGTGTAGTAACACAAAAATATACTTGATTTTAATTGGGCAAATTTTAAAAATACTAGAAATTTTAATTTTTTTAATTTTTTTATTTTAAAAATTAAGCAACTTTAAACTTTTTTAAAAAATATTAAATCTATAATTAATAGAAAATTTTTTATAATAGATTATATATATGCTTAAATATTATATATATATTTTTAAAATTTTAATTCTTAAAAAATTAATACTTATTATATAAAAACTTTAATATATTAATTTTATATATTACTATTAATAAAATGGTCTATAATTAGTATACAATGCTCTAAATAAAAATGCTCTACTCCTCTAAAAACCTTTTCCAAACCTTAAACCAACCCTAAATACTAGCTCTATTATAGAAAATTTGAGTAAAAAATTTTATATATATACAAAACTTACAAAAAATTGAAAAAATCTATATACTGTAAATATATGGGGGCGTCAATAGAAACCAGGCAAATCATTTTTAGTGATTTTCTTTTAAACTTTAAATTAAAATATCTTAACAACTATTAAACCAATCTTGATAAAAATTTTTTTATGTTAATTCTATAACTACATAGAATTAAAATAAAAAATTTATTATCAAGATTGCTTTAATAGTTGCTAAGATAATTTAATCTAAAGTTTAAAAAAAATTTACTTAGAAACAATTTGCCTGGTTTCTATTGACGCCCCCCATATAGATGCATTTTATAATAAATGTTGAAAAAATACCAAAAATATAAAAAAAATTAAAATAAAATAATTATAAAAGAATTTTTCTAAATAAACATGTAGTGTTTGTACATGGTTAATAACAGTTAATTTGCAAATCTGTATAACATGCTAATCGAACTAATTTTTACAATAAAAAATAAACCCTTGCTTATGGATAGGTTAGGGTGAGTTTAGGATTGGGATAAGAATTAGTTTATACCAAAATTTCTCAAGAAATTTTTTTTGTTAGAAGCCAAAAGGGTTTCATAATCAAAATTTTGTGATATTAGTTGATTTTCAATTGCTTGTGTTCATACACCCCATGTACAAATAGAAATTCTCTTATAAAAATAAAAATATTAAAAATATATTTATTATAAAATGCACCTATAGTGGTTTTGCACCTATTTTATATTTTATTATATTTTTTAGATTTTTCTAAAGTTTGAATATAAAAATTTTTTACACAAAATTTACATGTTAGCATTAGTAATTATGGTTAAGGTTAGAGTTTGGGAGGACTTTTTAGGGGTGTAGACATTTTTACTTTGAACATCTTGCACCGATTAATTAGCCAGTTTTTGGGATCATATGGGCTAGAAGCTGGAAAAAGGGACGAGATCGACAATTTTTTCAAATTTGATTTTTTTTTACATATATAAATTTAGAATAAGATCAGGATTATTTTATTTAAATACAAAAGTAGTTGTATTAATAAAGTTTTGCAGTATAGCTCTTTAAAGTCTGTATTTTCTTATAACTAATTAAAGATTTACAACATAAAAATTGTTTTTCTGAAGATCTTTTGTTTTGTCAATTTCGTCCCTTTTACCAGCACCAAGCCCATATATACATAGGTGTAAAAACACCATAGGTGCGTTTTAGTAAAAGTCAAAAAATTAATTGATTTGAACTAAATTCAAAACCTCATTCCCGGAGCAATGCCTGGGCCCTGAGAGCTAGTATTACACTGTTCCTGATATATATTAATAAAATAAAAAAAGACTAAAAAATAGTTTGAGAAACATATATATATATATATAGAGATAGGTAGATGGATAGATAGAGAGAATTTTTTTACTATTTGAGAAAATAAAAAATTTTTGAGATCATTAAATTAAATAATATGTTCTCATGAGAACATAAATTTCAAACCAGATTTCAAGCACTGGATGTTATTATTAAAATCACTAGCTAACATTATGGGCACAAAATTTTTGAGGCATGAAAATAATTTTCGTGCCTGTAGACCATCTGCGATCATAATCATGTGAATTACATAATTTAATGGTCACATATGTTCGATAAATCTAGTGACTTTTGGGAATCTTCGAGGGTCTAACAGTACTAAAGGCAGTTTGAAATTATAAAAAAGGGAAAATCTAACCCTGACTTGGTGAAAGTACAAAGAATTGAAATTAATAATTGCATAAAAGTAAATTTTTAATGAATATCCTCTGATAAAAAATTTCAATATACTTACTATATACTGTGTTATGCAATAAATACAAAAAAACTTAAATTATAGTAATACAAATATACTAAAAAGTTTAAATACTATAAAAAATACAACATGTAAATGATTTTATTATTATGGAATATGATTTAGGGAATTTTTAATTTTTTTTCTTATTATGGAGGAAAGCCATCTTTAACCGTGAAATATTGAAGACTAGCAACCACCCAAGAAAATAGAAAGAATTAGCGACCACTCAGAAAATGGAAAGAGTTACAACCATTGGGAAGAGTATCTAACCAGTAAGTAAAACTATATTCCATAAAACTTTTGCACTCTTCTATATAATTAACATAAGTTTCCAGTGATATATAAAATCTATTCAACATTAATAAAGATTTAAATCCCTTAAAATAGAATTAATAACTTTTTATAATATTGTCCATAGATCCACGCACATATTTATCTGAACCTCTTTTTTGTTACCTATTGCCGTTGAATTAGTGGTACAAATTAATTATTTATATCCATTGATAATACAACATACATTCTGAAAGTAAGATAATCGTTCTTGGCATTATTGTAATCTTGTACGCATAACGAATATATACTTGTTAGTAGTATTATTTCAATAGTGAAATATGTGAGAGCCACCATGGGAAAATCCGTTAATGCTCCGGACATGTATTACAGATTACGATAGTATTAGCGATAACTATGTACATTTAAAAAATTGGAATTCAGAAGCTTTTCATTGGAAACACTAAAGTATTTTATTAATTAATCTTTGATTTGGTAACAAATGAATGACCAGAACTTATAAAATTCCAAAAATCAAAAGTTTTTGACTAACCCTTTTGCCTGTAGGGTCTCAAATACCTGAATATTGATGTAAATCAATAATCGATATGAAAAGCCAAAAAGATCAGTTTTTTTACAGCGTTATAATGATTTTTTTTGGAATGCACTTTCTTTTTTTACGTTAAGCATTATTTATTCTTTTTCCTATGGAAATTGTCAAAATATACCTCAACCACGTTATGGCCAGGCTAGTGTGCTTGTAAATGATATATTTTATTTTTTTGGTGGAGCTAATTCTACAAATGCCTTTAATGCTACAAATGTCTTTAATGATGTATGGTACCTTAAATTATCGAATTCATTCAATGCAACTGCACCACAATGGTATCTATTGTCTAGTATGCCAGTAGCTTGTTATTGGGGTAGTGCATGTTATAGCGGTACTAGCAAATTAATTTATTTAATTGGTGGAAGGATGTTTAATCCTAACACAAATACATCAAATTTTGATATAAGTGTATATCAATTTGCTCCTAATACTTCAACATGGACACAGTTAATTCCTACTAGATTTAATAATTCCTTCAAGTCGCGTAATGAAATGCAAGCCATTGCTACTAATATCTATCCAACTATTTATATTTTTGGAGGACCTAATGGTGATAATTCAAATAAAACTTATTATAATGACATGAATAGATTAGGTTATACTGGTACTGGTATGAAATGGAAGACAGACTTAAGTCATTATAGCTATCCTTTTATGGATTATGCTGCCGTATTCTTACCAAATTATGGAATTATTATATATATTGGCGGGAGAGAATTTGATGGTGCTAAACTAAATCTCATCGAAATGAGCAAAGTAAAGCTTAACTTTGTGACTTATTTTGAAATTTCAATTCTTTAACGTTAATGAAATTTAGCATATTTAATGCATTATTTGATTTAATAGATTCAAATATATGACGCAAATTTAGAAATGTGGAGAAACAATAGAGTACGTATAATATACTGTATTTAAATTTTTTAGAATAATTCTGTAATTAATTTTATTTTAATAGAGTGCCACTGGTGAATATATCACACCCCGAGTCGGGCATTCAGCTGTTTTAGGTTGATTATCTAGTATTATTATTTATTCATATTTTTTATTTAATCTTAATCCATATTTATTCCTTTCCATTCCTTTCTGATAGCTCCAAATGGAGATATTATTGTATTTGGAGGTTCAAAAGACAATAATGGTACATTTGGTATAAATTTAAGTCCTCTTATTGCAGTATTAAATACAAAGACGTGGACATGGTCATCCATAAATGCAACAAATACACCGCGTCTTACATATCACTCTGCAGCTATTTATGGAAATTTCATGATCGTTGCATTTGGTAATTATAAAGTTTTATTTAATTTTAATAATTCACACGCTATTAATTTAACCAAACTTTTACGCCAGGGAAATAGGCAAAAATTTAATACCAAGATTTATATCTTTGATACTCAAAACTATAAATGGGTTACATCGTTAAACCAAGAATCGAACCAATTAAATCAAGATAATTCAAACGAAAAACTTTTGAAAATCGAGATTGGTGTTGGTGTGGGTGGTGGTCTGGTTTTACTCGCGTCATTATTTGTTATTTATTATAAATGCATTAAGAAAAAGTCAATTATAGAGATTGGGTCCTTCTGAACACCCTTTATGATTATTCTGTTTACATGTAATATATAGGTAATGGACTAGGAAAACCCATCTTTGACACTTTTTAATAAATTTGAGATTTTTGATTCAAACCCAGTTTTTTAACGTTCATGTTCTTAAATAGATTTACAACCAAAGATGACGATTCAATTAAATTAGATTGGTCAATCAGTGTTTTATAATCACATATCACTGTTTATTAAGTTATTGACATTTATAAGATATTGATCATGACCAACATCGATGTTATCGTGCAACTATGATCATGGCGTAATATGTAAAAATCGTCATTATCAATATAAATAGGAAATTATCAGACCGGAGCATATCATATGATAATCTCATCACGCAAACGCACATGTGCGAACAAAGTTTTCAAATTACGTTTTTGATATGATTTTCATATTGTATCTTTGTTATGTATCTAAGAACTTTAGGAAAATTTAAGAAGAGATGACCAAAATTTGATAAATTTTTGTTTTAATTCTAGAATTAAAAATAAAAAAAAAAACAAATTTGGTATAGCAGTTGTTGAATATTTTAACCTAAAATTTGAAAAACTTCTATTTAGAAAAAATTGTCCCTTTTCTATTGACCTCTCCCCAGAATCCACTAGTTTTAGATCCTCATCGATATTGGGTCGTCGTAACAAATGAAGAAATTATTGATAAATAGTTGAATTTATTGTCATATGAATAAAGGCTAACATCTGTAATTTTTTTTCGGACTCACTCATATTTTATTTCCATGAAAGCTTAGTATAAGGAGTAAAGTAGTACGCAGAGAATTGAGGATCCATGACAAAGTTAGTTGAGCGATCTCTTTGCATGCTCGATTAATTGCAAAACATGGATCATAAATGAACCAAAAATTCGTCCAATAGCCTGCCAGCCTTCTATATAATCCAAAAACTGATCGAAAAAGGAAATTAACGAGCGATGAAAAAGAAGAAAAAAAAGAGAATAAATGCACAGATAAATATGATTTAAAGAGAGAGAAAGCAGCTTCTATTCAAAATCAAATCCCCGAATCTGATTAGTAGCATGCATTTTTTTTCCTATATTTAGACCAAAGATGCTTTAAAATTTTATTGGTTCATTTATATAATTGTTCGGTTTTTTTTCTGTCGTTTTTATATTTTTATATATGAGTAGTCTTATCATAGACCCGGGGTTTACACTAATAACCTAAACCCCAAAGAGGTCTACATTAAGACAATTAATTTAATCCTAGACCCCATATCTAACCAATCAAATTTAATCACATGACAAATATAAATTTGGCAGTGACCCTCGCCATGCCGACCCCATGATCGGCCAATCAAATTCGGTCGCGTGACCGATAGTTCATCAAAAAAAAAGAAAGTCTCCGGACACCATATTTTTATAACAAAAATACAAAAAAATAAAAAAAAATTTTTAAAAAAAATTTTATTTA